>BPLR01015961.1:0-108770 GCA_021605095.1 Caerostris extrusa | reverse complement strand
TAATCGAAAGGATCAATTCTGACAAAATCCATTGATACATCTTTCAGCATCTATGCAGCTACACCTGGTCATCTCGCACATTTACAAATACGTCTTTCACCTATCACAACATCTATGACTGTTTGAACCAACCGCCAATTTATCATTTATACTGAAAAAATTATCATTGAGGAATATCGTTTAAATAGCAGAATTCAAAAAGCTTTTCTGCTGATTAAACCAATTTTTCCATACTACAGAAACTCTTCCTTTGCATGGATTATAAGCAAATACTTTGACTTTTCTAATTTATATTCCTCTATTATTTCATTTTCTGTGTTATAACATTTTTAAATTTATAATGGATAATTATCCTAATGTTCCTCAATTACTCTGCATACTTCGTACATTCCATAAAAAATTCTAGATCTATATTTATGAAATGTTGTTTGATAAATTCAATATCAATTTTCTGAAGTAAGTTAATCTATGTATAAATTTACAGTTTTAACATAAATGTATTCTTTTCAGTTTGTTGAATTAGTAATTTAAATGCAAACAGTATTATAAGATCAAAAATTCAATTTTTTAAAAGAGAAATTTTAAATTAATATTTCGAATTTCAGAAATTTTTATTTGGATAGAAATGAAATTGTTAATTTAAACCCTTAGTTATATATGTTTATTCCAAATCATGAAAATAAAGTTGAAAAAGGATTTTATTACAAATAAATAAAACCTATTCTTCTATAGAAAACATATATTGGAATAATTTTTTTATTATTCCTACTGATAAAATTTTTTGCAAAGGAAGAAAAAAAAACTATTGTCTTTTACTTTTAGTGTGATTATTCCTATAAATTAAGTGAATTTAAAATTGCATCATAATTTTAGTATGATCAAAAATCTTTTGATCTAGATATTTAAAAATGAAATTGTTTCATTGAAAATGAATATATCACGACTGTTAATAAACCATGCAAAAGCAAAAAACCCTTTCCCAAATAATTTTTAATTCACTTGTCTGGAATTCAAGAGCTGAAACTATAAAACTGATATCAGGTGTCATAAATTTCTTGTAAATGTCTAACATGTTATTCCGTTTCCTTAGTTATGCACTGTAAACTGCTAAATTTTATTACTTAAAATTACATTATTTTTATTATTTTAAAAATATTAATTATATAATTTTATTATTTTTATTAATTATATAATTTTATTATTTTTATTATTTATATAATTTTATTATTTTATTATGGAAGCAATTCATAATATATAATAACTTTTTAAAAATATTATTTTTCAAGAGAACTTTGAAATAGGACTTAAAAAAGGCTTTGCACTTTTACATCAAAAATTATTTCATGTTTCAATTTTATTATCATTTATATGAAATTTTTGTCTAAAAATGTTTCAAATTTTCAATAAAATTTTCCTAGGTCTATCCAAGTTAGAAAACAGCTTAAAATATGTGTCTACAGTAAGTTAGTGTAGTTAAATGAGAGGCAGTGATGTACTATGTCTGAGTGTAAAATATTTTTTTTGTGTTTGTGTTTAGATCATAAACTCGGTAAATATAATTATCCACTATAGACTGCACAAAAGGTATTTAAAAATTCTTTGAACTCGTTAAATATATATAATTGATAAAAACAATAACTGTTGATTTTGTTTTATACCTTAAATACGTTTTATAAGTAATTATTTTCTTTGGTAATAATAAACGTGAAAAGTAAAGAAAAAAAAAAATTTAATAATTCAAATGTTGTCAATAGTCGAAAAATTGAAAAGAACCTATTTACTTTGTCATATCTATTCAGTTTTATTAAGTATTTTTTTTCTAAACCTTCTGTTACAACGTGTCCACAATGTCTTATTAAATGTCCAGGAATCAGTACAGTTGTGAAATGTTCTTTCTTTTTCTAAGCAGATGGAACCGGCCCTAAAATGAAGAAACTTGTCTATTTCAACAAAGACAAGTTGCAAAATTGATCAGTTCTTTGGAAAACTGTAAATAGCACAAAATAATAATTAAGATGAGTACTGCGGGCTAAAAATATGTCTTGCTGGCCCAGATTTTATTGAGGTTGTTTTTATCAAGAAATATTATAGAATATTTCCTTTTACCTATTAGGTCACAATATATATCCCATAAACAATTTAGTTTTCGGAAATGTCATCTTGAAAAGTAGAAAATGATTTACGAAATGTTATTTAATTTATAAGCCATAAAACATTTATAGCAATAAGTTTTAGACACTACAATTAAAGTAATGACTTCCTATAACTTAAAAGGTTTTAGGTGCATGATGATACTAATTTATTTATGAATGAAGTAGAAATACTCTTGACAATAATCGCAAATAAAAGTGATATTTAGAAATATATATGATATGTGCATGATAATTGTTCAGCTTAGTTTTTTTCACAGTATTTCATAGTAAACTCATTAATAAAAATGGATTTTTAATTTATTACAAATTTCAAATCATATTCAAAAACTGCAAGATTCATTTTATTTGAATTATGAACTTTTATGGCACAGTGATATATGAATTCTCTCTCTTGTTTTACTCTCACTACTTCTAAAAAAATGAGTATTTATATCGTGCTAACAGTCAGGTTTCTGGGATGCAGTTTATTTAAGACAAGAAAATGCGGTACACATTCACGTGTAGCCATAGTGTAGCAGTTGTCTTTTCCATAGTAACCTTGATTATATCAGAAATTTTCTCATATTAGATGTGAATAATCTCAAGTAACGTGCGTAATTTGATCATGAAATGAATTATAATGATAATTCATTTATACTGAATATTAATTGAAGAATGATATTAAAATTAATTTTACTAAACAATACTTTGCCTTATTCCTAATTCAAAAATATCTAATCCTGTTTATTATCCAAAATTTTTGAAACTGAATATCAGAGAGGCCAGTGATTACATTTACAAATAGGATATTTTTTTCTGATTGATTTCTAAAGAGACAATTTTTTTAAAGATATAAGTTAGGTTGTATATTTAGAAATATATATTCAGATAATAACTTATGGCTTTTTTGGAACAACAATCAAACTCGTGTTCCACTAATGTATTCCACGAATGACAGGCGGTTAGGGGGAAGGAATTGCATTTCCGAAGACTTTAGAGGGTTTGTATTTGCTTGTCTATGAAAATCTTCCACCAGGCAGTCGCCTTATTATCCGTGCGAGACGTTTTGTCACAATCGTCATCGAGTCCTCATTTTTTGAAAGCAGTGACCACAACACTGGGTTTACTTCATGCTCGAGACAATGCATTGGAATCGTTCTAAAATTAAATTCCATTGAATAATATAATCTAAAGCTAGCGTCTGCTTCCGAGGAAGGAGTATGGGTTTGGTCTCCTAAAAGAAGATTTTTTAATGGAAAAGTTGTCATGTAATTTTTGTGGGTATACTTCGACGTTTCGATGGTGTAGAATTGTCTTGTTTTTTATATCCACTCATAACAGCTCTTAAACAACACGTCCCTCTTAAGTAAATCTCTAGAGAACCTTTTACCACAAAGAAAGAATTCACTTCATTGAGATCTTTCAATGAAACTTTATTAAACTTAAAAACAAATCACTATAAATTCATAGATCAGATATCAATTTAAAGTATACCATATCGTGAAGAAAATTTTTACTTTAAATCTTACTCTAATACTATAATATTTAACAGATCAGTCAAATAACTAACATGAAAATATCAACTCAAAATAGAATATGATTTTTTCCCAATCAAAATTGAGTAAAATTTGAATTCTCCCATTTTTTTAAACTTTAGTGAAAATATATTTTTGAAAGGTGTCACTTCTAGGTATCTAAGTTATACGTGTTAACTCTGCTACACATGCTTAATCTATTCTAAAGCGTAAAGCGGTAACTAAAATTTAGTAAATGGGATTTAAAAAGATATAATCTGTTTGAGAGCCTTTCCTTGATTGACACTCTGGATAGGGTGAAAATTTGCTCTGTGTGGTCTGAATTCTAATCTAATTCAGAATTAATTTACATTTAATAAATAAAATGTCACAGGGATTACATATAATATTATATAATGTTGTAGTAGTGTTAATGTCTCATATCTGATGAAATGCCAAAATAGAGTTTTATTTTGAGGGTGAAAGTAATATGATGACAATTTTCACAAAGAAGTATGTTTTCATTTTTACTAAAGAAACAATGATTTTCAATGATGATTCGAATAAGCATTCTTTTCTTTTTCAGTTTGCATGAAAAGACATCATGTTCACAACTCATCTTTCAGTTGTTTGTCTCTAACATCCTGAAAAAGATAAAGAAATTAAATTATTACTAAAAGGAGATTACATGGGAACGAAGAGAATGCGACGGTAGAATAGGTTTGAATGTCAACAAGAAGAATCTCGATTAATTCCATGGAATATTATTAAAGCTCAATTTACATGAAGAATCTTCTTAGATTTATAATCAGGGATTTGGGACATGATAATGTTCTTTTTTTTGCTCAAATTTAAAGATTATTTTTTTTTTATGATATTTTTAAAACTTTCAAAATTATTTGTATAAACACCCTTTTATTTATCTTTCTTATCCGAATATATAAGACTTCCTTTAAAAAGAGCATCTTTTTTAATTAATAAAAATTTTTGTCCTCAATTAATTTCAGAATTTAACGTGTGAAAAAGTAGACAGCATTTTCAATAGAACTTAGTGTATTTGTGACATTTGTATTTAAAATCATCTTAGATTCTGAACACAATTGGTTAAAACCAACTAAAAATATAAAAATATTTTATAATAAAAGAAATTTATCTAATTCGATAATGCAATTGCAAGGCAACTATTGACAATAATAAAGATGAATTTGAAACATTCAATTAAATAAATTATGAGTTGTTTATAGTACGTGTTGTTTGACGATCAATTTCATATAATATATACGTAGATTAATTAATATTATTATACGTAAATTAATATTATTATACGTAAATTAATATTATTTTTATAATGCGTATGGATTTGAATGAGATGGCTTGAGGAAATTTTTAAATGCTTAAAAATAAATAGGAAAGAATTTGCATTTTTAAGAGTTTAGTCTTTAAAATCATTGTTCTACGTATCAGCCCCATCTCAGAAGAATTAAATGAAGCTTATTTTTGAATACCATTGTTGAATCAAAATACGTTACCATTATGAAAATAAAACTAATATTCTTTTTTTTCCAGTTATTTTAATTACAATTTTGAACTGAAACACAACTCGTTGTACACTATGATACCTGAATGTTGTTTAAATATATACAAATAAGAAACTGAAATTAATTAAAGCTCAATTATAAAGCTTGAAATTAATATTATAACAACTACCAGCAAGGAATATTTATTACATCAATAAATATATAGTATTTAAGAGTCATTTTAGGAAGTAGTCAAATTAAGGTTTTCAAAAGCAAAATATTTTTAATTTATTAACCATATTCTCAGAAATCATGTAATTGTAATCCATGTAAATCCATGTAATCCAGTAATATTAGAAAATTGATTCAATATAGAAGTAGTTAAGTAAAAAGTGAAACGATCTTTCGTTTAAGCCTCATATATTATATTTGTTATTTTCTGATAATATGAACACGGTAATGTCACTTCAAGTTAAACAGGCCTTTGCCATTTATGAAGTATTAAAAGAGTTATAAATAAAAAATGCATAACAAGCTCAAATTTCTGGACATAGAAACCCTACTGCTATTCTTAATTTTTTTATTCAGCAATAAAAATATAAATTTTTATGAAAAATATAATTTCACTTTCAAATGTTAACGACGATTGCTTACAGATATTTCTTTTTTAAATGATTTAAAATATGATTTGATTACAAAAAATATGTAAAAATGCTATTGAATGAAATAGCAGCTAGAGTTAAATAGTAGAGAAAAAGCATATAAGTGAATATAGAGAACTCGTTACAATGTATAAGTTAAAAGTATTTTTCCAATTTCTGAGTTGAAAATAACAAGTAATTGATCTAGGAAGTTAGACGTATTACAAGAAATTTGGCTAAAATTTAAGGACACACAAATATCACATTACATTTATGCAGTGAATGAGTGCGCAATCATTTACTTCGAAAGAAAAAAATAATTTTCTTAATAATTTGTAACCACACGCTTTTCTAAGTTTCATTTCCTCATTCTTTTCTTCCCCTTTTTTAAATCGTGAACAAGCGAAAGGATTTAGATACCTTTGTTTCCTCTGATAGTCTTTCTGATGGATCAATTTTTTATTGCTCTTCCGATTATATTAATATCTCCTAAACCCCAATCTATTGTTTTTCTCGAGTTCTCTCTCTCTACATTCTGATTATCTCTACACTTTTTTAAGATCTTATTCACATTACATTGTTGAAAATAAGTTTATTCTAAACAAACCTATTCCCATTATATCATTAGTTATTGAGAGATAATTTGTTTTGGAAAAAATTCTTTGTCAATATATGCTATTATTTTGCAGTACGCCACACCTTCTCCTCCTAAAACTTAAGTTTCTCAAACGAAGAATATGGCGATGAGTTTCATAAAATTAGAAACCGCAGTTAATACAACTAGATAAGATATATTATACGTCTAAATTATATACAACTAGTATCTCTAATATTAGAGATATTCGTAGCAATCCTGCAAATTTTCAAGCCAGTCTAATATACCATGTATTATCTTATTTATTATACATATTAAATAATAATTTACGATGGTTTTTCAAAAGGTATCAATTATTTAGCGAAACACTTTAAACAAATTTCGTTTAAGAATTACAACACTTGTAGCTGAGGATTAATACTACGAATCAAGACTTATTAATTACTACTTCACTTCCCACATACAGATTTAGTGGACTATAAATCTTTATAAAAGCTACCAATATACGTTTTGAAAGCAAAGTTCAAAATCAAAGAAAAAAAAAGAATTTAATTGAGAAAATTCTTGAAAACTGATGCATACCTCTAAAATAGATCTTTCTTTGACTTCATCCATCACAATTAACGTTATTAATTGTTATTGGATTAGAAAAACGCATTATATGCATCAATCCAAGAAATTATTAATTTTTGACATATTATCTTGTCTGTATGCTGTTTTTAGTCTTTTAAAGCAATATGTAAGTTTTAATTATTGCATTCAAACAGTAAAATACGCAGTTAAAATTTTATATACGCCTGTGGAAACCGGGGGTTTAGATCCATAGTTAAAATCTAAGACCATAACTATTGTATCCCAATTTATTTTTTGTTACTGAATTGTATGTATTTGAAAATAAATAAATATACACATGAAACAATTACAGATATTTTACAAAAATGTGTAGAAATTTTGGCTGATTAGTTTTTAAGTCTATAATTTATTATTAATTTTTTTTTCTTTAATCCAATATTCATTTATAACTTTTTATTTGATAAAAATATAAATAAAGCAACACATTATTTCACACATTAAGAAAATTATGGTTTTATTAAAAAATTACTGTTATATTGTTGAGAAAAAAAAATTTCAAAAATTTCACGTTCTTTTTATCTTCGATTTTTTAGATTTATTAAAACTAAAGATTGTTGTTATCGTATTCCCTGAAGAGTACAAGGAAAATTAATGGTGCTCACAAATATTATTGGCTATGCTGATCGCCAGCTCGGAGTATAAATCCTCTTCCGAGGGATAATCCAGACAATGCATGTCGGTCTCAACAACTGGGAAATCAAAGACACGATGAGAAGTAAGCTTGACATCAGGGCAGTTGGGACATTTTGGTATTTTTTAAAGCCATCAGCAGAAATTTTCGTATTTTGTGGTGCTTCATCCTTAATCTTGTCAGAGTAGTAGCTGTTTTTCTGTTAATTTGGTATTTAGCTTCAATCTTAGAAGGAATTATAAATTTAGGCATTTGCATCTACAAAAGAAGTAGGAATGACAGTCTGACCCTGACTTCGGATAATCTTCACCAAAGAATCTGCAATTTCATTACATTCCAAATCCACATGAGCAGGGATCCATTGCAGGATACGCATTCTATGCAAGGGAGTGGATTTGTTCTAAAAGAGACATAATGTTCAAAATCATATTTGAAAAATCTTTATTAAGAATCTGTAAGGCAAACCTTGAGTCCGTGAAGATAGTTAAATAATTCCATTCATTTGTTGTGGTGAAGGTAAATAGGTCAGATAGCCCTCAAGTGCAATTGAATGGCCAGAAATTGTCCTGTAAAGTTGATACGATTTTTCCAATACTGGCAGCAATTTCAATTCTTTGGCTGTTGGGAAGCAGCAAACAGCATCTCCGTTACAAAACGTTCAGTCGGATGATCCATCAGTATGGGCAGTGATGTGATTGTGTGATGAAAGGAAATTTATTGTTTTGCTGCAGAATTCCTTTAATTTCTTCCTTGAGTCTCACTTGGAGCAGTGCTCAATAAGATCAAGGACTATTGTGGTATTTTCAGGAACTATCCTATGGAAAAGAGGTTCCTTAGTATTCTTAAGTGCTTCGGACATTAGGTGGATTCTTTCTCTTATTGCCCTATCAAACAATACGGAAGTGATATATTTAATCTTGTCTTACGATTTTAGTTTGGGAAAGTTTGATGGACATATGCTGCTCATTAAAGCACTGAAAATTGAAATTTTAGCATTTGTCATGTTGCCTCCAACGTTTAAGCCGCAATCCTCTTGTATTCTTAAGTTGTTATTTGAGAAACTACACCAAACATTATCTTTGCCACCTTAGCTTGTACCTTATTTAGCATCTCTA
Source organism: Caerostris extrusa (assembly GCA_021605095.1). Taxonomy (NCBI): domain Eukaryota; kingdom Metazoa; phylum Arthropoda; class Arachnida; order Araneae; family Araneidae; genus Caerostris; species Caerostris extrusa. The sequence goes on along the minus strand of BPLR01015961.1, from coordinate 99,992 downwards.
TTGAAGAAGAGCAAGAGATTGGTACGGCATATTCTATTATCGGTCTAGTAATAGTTGTGTAAATGGCTTCCAAAGTTTTGGGTGCAGCGCCACATTTCGTTCCACAAAGTTTTCTTAACAGCTTTAACTTCTTTAGCGCTCTGTTAGAACACTCCTGTATATATCAGTGGCAACTAAGTTCCAGAATTATTCCCAAATATTTTGGTTTAGAATAATTTTCGATTTGAGTGTTGAATATTGATATATTTGGACAAAAAGTATACCTGCTATTTCTATCAATACTGAAGACACTGAATTTGATCGTAATTGGATTCATGGTCAATTTGAGATCAGTTGACCGATTTTCCAGTCCTCTCAAAAAACTTGTTTAACACCAATTCAGAAACCTGAAGGCTTACGCTACTGTGCTAAATAACATTGTCGTCTGAATAACATGCTATCTTTGTATCCCCAGAAATGTGAGAGTGAATATTATTTACGTAAAAAAGAAAAAGTAAGGGACTCAGAACTTTTCTTTTTTAAAAATACACAGTTAAAAAAATTGACCCTGATTTCTCTTCCTCTTAAAAAATCTGCTATGCAAGTTAAAGTATTTTCCCTTTATTCCTGTTTCATGTACAATTTTAATTAATTTTTTGCCCTCAAACACGATCAAAGGCAGAATTCATATACAGGGAGATCGCAGTTGTCTTTTTGAAGGTCTGTCCTGGAATGGATTGGAATAGATAAAAAGCTGGGCAGGGGTTGACTACTGAGGTTTTTAAACTGTCTGGTAGAAATTTATTTTCTATGAGCCAGTGTAGAAGTCTTGAATGTATAAGACGCTCATTCAATTTGCATAATAGCTGGAATATTTACATGCGTCTTTGTTAGGCTTGAGAATGGGTACAATTATTGTAGTTCTCCATTCTTTGGGGATTTTACCAGTTTGTCAAGATGTATTGATAATATTTAGGAGTTGAGATTTCGCAATCCCCCCTCCCCAAGTGTTTAAGCATAGGAGCAAAGACCAACTCATTTCCAGGGGCCTTATTTGATGGTATATTACTGATTGAGGTAGTTAACTCATGCAGGATGAAGTCACACGAAAATTCACTAAATGAGGTGTCAATTCTCTGAGTAACTTTTTTGGTGTGACCAATTAACTCCCTGTCCTCTATATTATAGCTAAGTCTAGTAATGCTCAGCCAGAGCGTTAACTATATCAAGATAGTTAGTAAGAGGTCTCCATCTAGAATTATGTTTGAGTTCGGTTGTATGTTTTTCCTTTGTTATTATCAAGGATTTTTATAAAATTCCAATGTTGAGTTTCTTTCTTGGATCTAATTTAATGCAAAATTCAACCCATTTCTCTTGTTTACATTCTGAAGAAAAATATTACACATCGTAATATTTCAAAAATATTACTTTTTAATATTGTTTATTTACTCATATTCCAATTTTTTATTAAACTTGATACAAAAATTAAATGAATCTTGATACCAGTTATACTTATTAACATAAAGAAAATGTATCAGATTATTTATTAACTTTTTTATTGTAATAATTGCTAACCTCAAAATGGGATACATTGAATAACAAAAATTCTGTAACTATCAATGACGCATATTTCCCTGTAGGTGCTTTTATAGTGTCCTATAAAATAGTTACATGAAATCAATTTTAATTAGAATCTTTGTTACAGTCTGCCCATCCTCAATAGATCAATTCAGGTCAATATGATTTCATTGGAAGGTAACAGGAAATGGTTTCTACTTGAGGCAAATCTAGAGGAAAAGATGGACTGTTTTTAAAAGAGAACACTAGCTTTTCCTTCGTTCGCTGCTAGTTTTCTATAACCAAAATACAAGTAAATACACCTACACACCTGGAACATGATGGTAGCCAATGGTTAATTTAGTGGTCACTTTGGGGTCAAGCAGTCTGCAGTTAACAGGAAAATTTTCTGAATATCCAAATCAACCCGGTTTTTATGAATAGATTCTTGTTTTACTTTCTCCGATCTGGCGGACGCCCAAGGGGATATAAGTCATTCCCCTCTAAGATTGGAACTGCTTTTGTCAGCGAGTAATTAGATTAATGGAAAATAATGAAGAAATTTACACTCGATTACTTTATGCATTTCCAAGGTTCTTCTTTATCATAAAATGGGCACTAATAGAATTCAATGGAAGTTCAAAGTATGCCGAGAATTTAAACAACGAAACTTTCTTAGTCAAAAATGAGAAGGCAAATATTAGATGCCATCTCACCGTTGATATCTTCACGGCAATGTGTTTTTGATTCAAATTGATAAGTATAATAGTAAAACTTTTATTTTGAATTGTTTGCATGAAATGAAATACAAAAGGAGACTACAGAAAAGGAATTCTACAGAAGGAGCATAAAAACTTAAAAATCTCAACAGATTTTGTTTCAATAATAATTGGACACATTGACATTCGGAAATTACTTCTCAGAAATTATTCTTATTAGAATTATAATTATTCCTTTAAAAACACAAATAATGAAGCAAAGTAGATTAAGAGTAATTGAACTAGAAAAATTATTTATAATTTTTAATTATTTTTTTTCCGTTTAGGAATTTTTACGCTGAATAAAATATTCAATGCACTACAAAACAACCTTCCAAAAGTTTAGTAGGGGCAAATTTCATTAAACTCATCTTCAGAGATTTATCCAATCCAGAACTATTAAAACAGTGTTTTTATGGGAAACTCAAATGAATCTTTAAATTACGTAATTTGAAATCAAGTGCCTACAGCTGTTTTTACGGGCATTAGAACTGATATGACAATTTCTGCAATGCTGGAAATCTAATGAATTGTCGCACTTTGAGTAAAGTGGAATTTAGTCATGGCTTGCAATGCGTGAAAATACTCAAACAACAGTGTGATCGACATAGAGAGAAAAACTATCAGAATATTAAAAAAAGACAAAATAGGAAATAAAATTGTCAAAAAAATTCCTGTATTATGAAGAGTATGTAGATATCCATTCATATAAATCAGGAAACTACAAGAATAGCTTTTACATCTAAAGAAATGCGTATAAAATCTTTAAGCCCTTTTTTCTCCGAACATGTTTTTTTAAAGATTCAGGTCCTTTTTCATTTAATATTAAATTCCATAATTTTAAGTTGTATGATAAGAAATAAATCTGAATGATTTAATTATAGAATGTTCTCATTTATGAATGTTGTTTTTGAAGTAATAAATACAGTGAAAAATAAAAAAAATTAAAGGGACTTTATGTTTAAATTTTAATTAAATTTTAATCTTCAATGAGATGTTTATAAAACATTTTATCCCTTCACTTCTAAACCTTGGACGCTTCTAACCATCATTCCTAAGAAAAAGGTACATTAAGATGACAAATTTAATGTCGCAGCTGGCTGTTTCAAATGCCCTTAACTCTTGATATTTATATGACTAATGTTATTATTTCTCTGTAGTGGCCTCACTGAACGAGTGAATTTAAAGAACTAGTATAACGTACTTAAACAAAAATATTTAACATTTTAAGTGACAATAATGAAACCAAATCAAGAAGTCATACCAAGTTCCTTTTATAGAATAATTAGACACTTATTTCAAAGCAAGTAACAGTTTAATGTGACACTTTGATAATAGATTCATGTCTTTTTTAATACGCTTTTATTAGTTTCACCTGTATGTTTGCTTGTAACTGACTCTGTGGGCTCGATTTTGCTCTAATTTAAGCGATCAGATTTAATTTAAACGTTGTAGACTTATCAATGACCGACGACAATAAAAATATCTTGATAAGTTTATTATCTCATCATGATTAGGATCGCCAGGATTAGAGATTTTATTTTAACTTATGAAGAGCAATTTAACCCATGTAAAATGAAAGTACCTAAGACATTCAAATCTACGTGGGGCTGTGGCACAACGGATAACGCACCTGACTACGGGTCAGGAGATTCTCTGTTCGAATTCTGGCTGGCTTGACATATTCGCATTTAGCCTTTGTTTTACTCACAATTGAATTATTTCAAGAACAATAGTTCCAGCCCTCCGTACAGGAACTCATTTAAATATTATAGTTTAAAAACACTAAAAAACGCGCTTTTAGAGCTAATCAAAGTAAAAAAATTGTTAACGTAAGAATAAAATTACTGACGAGAAAATTAATGTCACTGTTCTAAAAGCGTGGGGTGCTTTGTATGACATTTTAAACTGACTCTGCATTTCGGAAGGAAACTAGTGAAAAATTATAAAGATTGATATCGAGCACTCCATGCTTTTAGAACGGTGACATTAATTTTCTCGTCAGTAATTTTATTATGTTAACAATTATTTTCTACTTTTAGTTTTTTTAAACTATAATTTTTTTTTTCTTCTATTCTTTTCTAACTCATGTAGTTAAGATATTTCAGATATTTAAGAAAGAAACTGATTTCTTACAAAAATTTCTTTTTTTCTCCTCTCTTTCAGAATTTTATATAAAATTTTTTAAAATTACTTTACAAATTATGCATAAAAATGTCAAAATGAAATAAATATTTGTGTAATGCACAGTTGAAATTCCTAGCTTTCCACCTCTCTATAGAGAGCAACAATTAAAGAATAAAAAGGGATACAAAAACCCTTTTTCCAATATGGGATTCTTTAATTATTATAGATTCTTTCAAACAGAAAATTTCCATTTAATAAATATTGAATTAATATGACTGTCGTGACACTCGAATGACTAAAATGAAGTCTATTTGTGAATGTTACAGTGTTAAAACTATTATTTAAAAATTACAAAAAAAGAATAAGTTTTATTAAAATATTTTTTAAATATCAATTTTATTCTCTCAAAAGTGCATTGCATCACATTTGTGATAAAATTAAATTAATTATTAAAATTATTGTGAATATAGATAATTTTCAAAATGAAAATGTATATACATAAAAGTTTAAATGGTTCAGTCCATGACTTACAGTGGGTAAAAAAAGTATTGGCAATTGCCTTAATTTTTTTCATATTGACAAATAAATTAAATGTTATGCAATTTTCGCTGTCGTAATTAAATACAAGACATCTTAGATATATAAAAATAGTAAAAATTTTATTTTAATTTGCATTTTCTACGATTTTTCTTTCAAAAACGAAAATTTGCATGTCAAAAAGTATTGGCGAAGTTTTAACTGCTATGCAAATTTTGTTACATTGAAGTCACGTGTTTCGACTGATAAGAAACTCTACCGGTATAAAGTCTGCAAAACTACTCCAAAAGTGTCTATGCATTATTTTGCGATTACTGCAGTAAAATGACTTCGAAATCGAAGGAAGTTGGACGTTAGTGTTAAAAAACACGATTATTAGGCTCAGAAATGAAGGTTTAACTTATCGTGCTATAGGAATGCAGTTCAATATAAGTTTATTTACTGTCAGAAGTGTTGTAAAAAAGTTCAAGGAAACAGGATCAACGGAAAATAATACTAGAAGTGGACGACCTCGAATATTTTCTACAAGAGAAGAACGTGTCATTGTAAACAAGGTTAAGAAAAACCTTAAAATAAGTGCACCCCAGATAGCTAGAGATGTTGCTTTCACTTCGCAAAAGACTTTCAGCGTACAGACTGTACGGAATGTTTTACACGAGAGAGTTATTATGGAAGGGCAGCTAGAAAGAAACCATTCATCTCGGAAATAAATAGGAGAAAGAGGTTAGATTTCGCAAAATCCCACGTTGATTTATCTGAAGAGTTTTGGAACACAGTTATTTTTCCGACGAATCAAAAAGTTTAACATTTTCGGCAGTGATGGACGACGATATGTGTGGAGGAGGCCAAATACTGAATTTGAAAAGCAACATTTAACTGCTACTGTAAAACATGGTAGAGGCAGCGTCTTAGTTTGGGGATGCATGACAGCTAATGGAATTGGCAACCTGCATTTTATTGATGGTATTATGACAGCACGTACATACATTGACATTTTGCGCCATAACTTAAAAAAATCAGTGCCCAAAATCTTGGCTTGGGAACATCATTCGTTTTTCAACAAGACAATGACCCCGAGCATACAGCGAATCTCACCCGTGAATGGCTACTCTACAATGCTCCTCGCCAATTAAAACCCCACCTCAATCGCCTGACATCAATTCAATTGAAAATTTATGGCACCTGCTGGATCTAGAAATCAAGAAACATAAAATTTCAAGTAAAGACGACCTCAAACGTTTACTCTTGCAAGAGTGGCACAAAATTCCCAACAATACAACAAAGACCTTAGTTTCCTCTATGAGAAATAGATTACAAGCTGTTATAGATGCAGAAGGTATGCATACAAAGTACTAAACATATACTGATTTTGTTTTCGCTCATAATTTTGTGAATTTCATAATTTTGCCAATACTTTTTTTTATCATGTAAATTTTGGATTTTCTCATAGATTTTGACTAAAAAAATATTTAAATGAAAATTTCGTTATATTTGTCTTTTCTCCTGTAATCGCTATGTTAAAATAAAATTTGTAAACATACTTTGTTAGCAAATATGATCATTTATAGGCAATTGTCAATAATTTTTTTATCCACTGTATAACTATGTGTTTGTGTATTGTACATATTTAATGATATGGAGCATTAAATTGATATTTTTTAAATCAAGAATGCCTTTACAGGTAAAACTAGTTTGAATACTGATATTGTTAACAAATTTTTTTTTTTAGATATAAATTAAAGTACATCAGTTTTAAATAAAATAAGTCACGATATAAATTTAAGTTGGTGAAAACGAAAATCTTGAGAAATATTAGTTTTTACATTATTATAGAATTAAATGGAACAAAATGTTATCTCTTAAATATTATATCACAGTATTCAATCAAAGAAACAGAAGTTTTCCCGAAGCATTTAACAGTTGAAATGAATCATTTAAAGTGTAAGTTAAAGAAGAAAGTTAAAGCAAATTTCAACATTTACTTCCTATAGAAAATTTATGTCAACGCCAAGTAAATACTTACCAACACTTCTACCATAAATGCAATTAAATCCGTCTTAAGAGATTTATCCTATTCAAAACTCTCTTTCTAATGCAACTGGTAAACACTTAGACAGCTTGGTCTTGGATGCCTTAAGGCAAGCGCTGCACAGACGTTACTCACTTTACATTACCCAGGGGCGCGTGTAACTTGAAGATAAGCCACGGACGCGGAGTAACAATGCCCCGCAACGCTTTACGATCCTATTAGACCGGCACCTACGGTTTAAAACTACAAACCACTAGACTACAAACTACGGTAGACTACGGTTTAAAACTACAAACTACGGTTTAAAACTACAAACTACGGTTTAGAACCACTACAAACATCCATGGCACCGCCGGACTCGAACCCGAAACCTGTGGTACCGAGTGCCAGAGCGCTAGCTACTCGGCCATTCAGGCCCCCTCCTATTCAAAACTAAAATCGTGTATTCATGGGAAAATATGAAACTGTATTACCTTCATTTAAGTTATTTGGATGCGTATACCTAAAACTGTTTTTAAGAACATCAGAACCGAAATGAATGGTGTTTGATGTTTGAGTACAGGAAATTACTCATGACTTCCACTGGGTGAAAAAGCTAAACAAAATTAATCGATAGAGTTTGATTAGTAAACAACGAAAGCTATCAAAATACAGCAAAAAGAGAAATAAAACTGTCGTTAAAATCTTCAAGACACTGTTACATAGTAGGTATTCCTTCTTGCAAACTTACAATTTTAAAAAATGGTTTTTATATGTCTTTGAAGAAATGGATATAAACTCTTTAAACCAGTTTTACTCAGAACCCTACCTTTCTCATTTAATATTAAACTGGACAAAAGTTATAGGATAGCATTATAAAATAAATCTGTTTGCTTTAAACTCGATGATTTTCTCAGTTATGATTGTTTGTTATGGTATTAAACGCAGCAAAAATAAAAACGTAAATGCGATCTTCATTAAAATTTTTAATTATAATTTTCAATGCGATGTTCGAAATCATTTCACTCCAGAACACATAAAATTTTGATACTTCTAATCATCAAAGCTTGGGCCTGAATGGCCGAGTGGCTAGCGCTCTGGCGCTCTGTACCACAAGTTTCGGGTTCGAGTCCCGGCGGTGCCATGGATGTTTGTAGTGGTTCGGAATCCACTTTAAACCGTAGGTTCCGGTCCCTAATAGGATCGTAGAGCGTTGCGGGGGCGTTGTTACTCCGCGTCCGTATCTTTTAAGTTACACGCGCCTCCTGGATAATGCAAAGTGAGTAACATCTGTGCAGCTCTTGCCTCAAGGCATCCAAGACCAAGCTGTCTAAGTGTTTGCCAGCTGCATTAGAACGAAAAAAAAATCATCAAAACTTCTGTGAAAAAGGTAAATAAGGTGCATTTAACAATCCGGAATAGGGCTTTCCAGGTATCTGTAACTCTTGATATTTATACGACTAATATTCTTGTTAAAATGTAAAATTATTGTGATGATGAATATCATTACTATAATTTCCGTTGAAAAGTTTTAAACTAGATATTTAGTTTGAAATTCAAAAGTTGATTCCGAAATAATTCAATTTTATGACATGAGTCGTTAAAATTCTCATCGTAACTGGAAAATCTAAATAAACGGGCTCTTCGGCATATCTTCATGGTACTACATCTCGAGAATATTATTCATATTCTTTCATTGCGTGGAAAACTAATATTGCAATGAAATTGTTAATTAATGCCAAGACACCTCAAGAGCAATTTGAAGTTTATCTGCTTTTCAGACTTTCTATTTTACGCAATAAAAATTTTACAAGTAATCTCTATATTTGTAAACTGTGTGCTTTTTTCTCGAAAAATAAGTTTTTTTAGAATGTTAATAATCCTTTATTGTAACGGATATGAGAAAAAATTTATTTAAAAATATAAAATTTTTATTTGAAAATATAACAAATTAAAAAATTTATTTAAAAAGAACTTTTTAAAGGCAAACAATCGATAAAAAATAATTCACGGCACCGAGAATCGAACCCATGATACATGAGAGGTAACCGACGAATTGCATCATATTTCGCATCTTATTTATATTTCTCTATGAATCATTACGAAATTTGATTCGTTCTTGTAAATGGTTATTTTCTGGAAATATGAACCCCCTCATGCATAGCTTTAATTAGACATGACCTTTAGTTTCATTTGTGCCCACATCGAAAAACATTGCAACGCAACTTGAAAAATAATTAAACCGAGAAAAACCTAATTAGTATTCTTTACTTCTAGTCGTGAATTTAACCTCTTCAGGAACTCTGACACAGATGTCTACGTTTAGATATTTTTAAATTAAAAACTTTTGGTGAAAATGAAAAATTATTTACTGCAAAATCTTTTTGCAATAAAAACAATGAACAGTATTCATAACACTTTATTCTATGAACAAACAATATTTTTTAGACTGTATGAGAAATTATCCGAAAAAAATATCTTAACATTCCTCCCTCCTAATCGCTAAAAGTTTAAAGAATCATTGTGTATTAAATGTAAAAAATAAAAATTCAGGATATAATTACGAATATCGTAAACTACGAATGAAAAATGCGCACAATGCATTAGTACTCAGAAACTATATACATGCACATTATTATTATTATTATTATTATTTTGCTTCTCTAATTTTTTTTTTACATCAGTGAATAAACATATAAAATAAATAATGTTTTTTTGAAACATACAAAAATAACATTTAGTTTCCTTTTTAAAAAAATTTCCCTAACGTGATTAAAAAGAAACAAATGTAAACATAAACAATCTTAAGTTCCGTTTTTTGCATCCATTTGTATAAAGAATTATTATCAAAGTAAGACTCTGCAGATGTTCATAAAACAGATGGATTCATATACACTTAGTCACAAAAGTAAGTATGCAGAGTGTATGCGATGATGTCCTATGAAAAAAAAAAAAAACAGACTTACAATATTAGAGTTTTCAAATTAACGATTTATTTCGATTACAGCAAAATCGAGCTTAATAACAAAAGCTCGATCGAGCTTATTAAAAAATACAAATATTTAATTAGCAAGATGAGCTTAACTCAAAATAGGATGTAATTTACATCATAAAAGTAAGTATGCAAACAAAAACAAAGACATTAATATTGCAAATTTTACAATTTTTCAAAAAATTAGTAATTTGTTGGATAGCCTTTGGCCTTTACAACAGCTCTCAATCTAGATGGCACTGATTTTACTAAATTTTGAGTGACAGAAGATGGTATTTTCTGCCACTCCTCCAAAAGGGCTTTTTTAGATCATTCTTAGTTTTGATCTCTTGCTTTCTAATTTGGAGATCGAGATCATCCCACAAGTGTATAATGGGATTAAGATCAGGTGACTGTGGTGGGGTTATTAGCTGTTTTCGCACGTGATATAGCAGCCATTCCCGAACAACCCGAGCAGTATGTTTGGGATCATTATCTTGTTGGAAAGTGAAGGATCCATCGAGTCCCAATTTAGAAGCACTTTGGCTTAGATTATTCTTTAAAATATTCAAATAGCTATATTGATTAATTATTCCGTCGATTATAAATAAATTTCCTACTCCAGTTGCTGCCATGCAACCCCAAACCATAATCGAACCACCACCGTGTTTTACAATTTCTCTCATGTTCTTTGCTTCTAGAGCTGCATTTGCTTTCCTCCAAACTTTTTGGTGTCCATCTGACCCGTGGATGTTGAATTTACTTTCATCCGAAAAAATCACGGAATTCCAAAAATTTGTGTCCTGCTTTACATTTTCTTTTGCAAAATCTATTCTCTTTTTGCGATTCACTTTGCTAACAAATGGTTTTCTTCGCATATTTCGACCATGGTATCCTGCCTTCCATAACACACGGCAAATTGTTTCAGGATTGCATGACTTCGTAAAATTGTTTTTCGCATCAGTTGTCAATTTTGGTGAGCTAATCGTCGGATTTTTTTACATTTCCAACAATAATTCGCCTTTCTCGATCCGTCAAAATGGACGGTCGTCCTGTTCTTGGCTTGCTTAGAGTATTTCCCTCAACCTGGAACTTTTCTATGATTTTTTGCACTGTTGCAGGACTTTTGCCTATGAATTTAGCGATTTGTCTTTGGGACTTGCTTTCCTTATAGAGCTTTATTATTGCATCCTTTAGATCTTTTGATAATTCTTTTCCACGTGGAGCCATTGGTGAATTGTTGATGTACTTAAAGCTCAAACTTACAAGCTTTGTAGCAGAACTTCTAAACTTATCACTGAAATACGAAAATCACTCGAGAAGTTTCATTCAGCCTATTTAAAAGTAAAAAAATTCAGAGTGCATATATACTTTTGTGATTTAAATTTCTACTGGTAGTTAACAAAATTACTCTTAAAGTTTTTTTAAAATATAATGATTTGGTTTATTTTTCATTGCTTTATGACTTGAATCAGAAGCTATAAACAACACTCTCCAAAATAATATTTTTCTTATATTTATTTGAGAACTAGAGCTTTTTCACTTAAGCTATGAGTTGCATACTTACTTTTGTGACTAAGTGTAGATTTGAGTTATTGGCAACCCAGGAAATGGCAGAGGGGTTTTGGAGAAGAGAAAACATAATATTCTATTTCATACTATAAACATATTACAAGTAAGCATAACATGTTACAATACTCTATGGCAGGGATCTCCAAACTACGGCCCGCGGGCCAAATCCGGCCCGCCAGTGTCATCAATTCGGCCCGCGACAGCGAATAGCTTATTGTTGCTGTAATAAGTTGGATAAAAAAACACAGAATGATAATAACTCGGTTTTATTTATTTGCTAGGTAAAGCTTAATGACAACCATAATATGCAGAAAGTTTAACTTAAGCATAACAACTAACAAATAATTGAAATGAATACCACTAACATTATAAACTAGTGAACATCCCGCTGTTACCCTCGCTAGTTATGTTGGGGTAAAGAGTATCGCATATGTATGTATATCGATGTTTGGAATGTATCTATCCTGAATCAAACCAATGGTTTTTATCCTGAAAATTCCTCCGGAACGTAAAAACTAAATTAACGCGAATGAAACCGCGGGGTATCCACATGTAAAAATACTAATGAGATTTATGTAATTGTGATTTTTCAATTTTACCACTAGATGTCGTCAAGTGTCACGGTCGTATCGATACACACAATAGTAATTGTAGTAATTGAACCAGCGAATTTAGCAAGCGTACTCGGTGACTAGTCTAGAAATTACAGATAATGGCAGAAAAATTAAAACGGTTTTGGTCCTTGATACTTACTGGAGTAAGCAGTATGGCGCTAAGGCTGGAAAATTTGGCGGCCCCTGCTCTATAGCATACTTTTTATAGCTGTCATAAAACCAAGCACATGTATGGAACTGAATTCGTCTTGAGCAAAACAATTCCCAATTTTGTCATGGACTTTAAGCCTAGATTATGTCTCCTACGTTTAAAGGGAAATTATGCTAATTATTCTATTATTAATGTGTATAAACCAATTGAGGAAAATGATGATGACGAGAAAGATTCTTTTTATTATGACTATTATGATTATTATTACAAAATGTTTTTAAAAAATGTTGCTCGTTAAATGCTTACTGATTTTCAATAAATAAAATTTAAAATGTAAATATTAACCTTTTTAGAAATAGTTTTATTAGAAATAGTTATTTAGTTACCTTTCATGGAATATATTTGCTTTTATTTTCATGCAACACAAATACCGATCTATATCTTTAAAAATACTTTCAAAATTATTTCCCTTCTTATGAGGACAGTGCAATAGACGCTTTATTGCAAAATTCTCTGACTAACAAGTCTTATTTTTATTGGAAATTATGATTAGTTTCTATTCATCTAGATCTGAGTAATATTGAAATTAAGGAAATTAAAACCAAGTAAGAGACTTCTAAGTTTTAAACTTGCAAGAAATTCCGAAGTTTTCCTAAGATTTTTCCTAGCATAAATTCTTTAAGTAATATGGAAAAACATTATTTTTAATCAGCATTTTTAAAATAGAGGAAAAATACTCTTGAAATACTAAAAAAAATAATGTTTATAGTGAGGCTTTTCTGTAACCTAAGCATTAGTACCCATTTCACAAAAGACGCAGGCATCATCACTGTTTCATGACATTTTGTCTACGGATATTTCCATGCAGTCGTCTTAAAATCTAAACAATTTTGCTAACCCACACCCAGAGAATAGGTTAATGACATAAGAAAAAAGTTTTCTATCCACCTTTCTAACGATTCCCAACAGCCTTACCTCAAGTCTCAGCAGATGGCCTGACACCCACAGATTTTGTCTACGCCTTTGCCGATTGCAACTACTGTCAACACCCTTACAAGTTAAAAAAGAGCACCGTTTCTTGGATTCGCTGTCAGTTCTTATTAGCTTTGGTAAAAAATGTTACATGGGGGGTTGCACTGCTGGATGCCACATTCTGAGACTTGATTATTCGAATCGTATCCGGCACAGCAGAGAAATATAAGTTTCTGTGTCTCAGCTGGGTGCTAACTAGATTTGTTTTTAAACTTCTGGACTTTCTGAAAGTTACTTTTTTTGCCACTGCGGTGGCACCGAAGAGAATAAGAGTAGGGAGTATAATGACCTCTGGCCCACGTGTTTCTTTTTGACCGGTCAAGGTCTATTAGAAAGGAGGGAAAGTTGAGTTGAGGAACATGAGTGTATTTCAATCAAAAGTAAAAAAAACTGAATTCAAGTGGTTAGTACTCGTACAAACAACATACGATTTGATACCATCTTCATCGTTTTTGTTTAATGGTTCATAATGGTTTTAACCAAAAGTTTAAGAAATAAGGGAGCAGAAAGTAAGGAATGATCGAAGAACAATTATGATTGATTTAAAAATGTTACTGATTATATTGGGTAATGTCTTAACTTCTTAAAAAAATATTTAAACAATTACAAAAGATAGACACATGCAATTTGTAATATTTTAATGAAAAGATTTAAATAATATTTTTAATGTTCAATTCGAGAGAGTCACTTCATCAAACTGCATTAAAATTCGCAATAACATTCCCTATGATTATAGAAAAATGTGTTTTATGTATAAATATTAGGATAGTAAATATATCATAAAGTAGTTTATTCTGAAAATCTGTAATTATTAAATTTTTTTTTTTTTTTAAATGGCGCAAATAAACTGATTTACCTGCCTTTTATAAATTATTCAAGCACACAAATAATATCTTTATTTTGAAAATTTGCGTGTCGATTAAGATTTAAATGAGTCATAACTGTACATTACTTTTTACGATATTCTCAGACAGAGGGAAAAAAAAAAAAAGAGCTTTATTTCGAACACTTTTTCCTCCGAAATGAGTTCCAGCATTTCAAATATTATTTTTCTAAACATTCCATTCTGCCCTCCTTTCTTTTCAGCCCAGATATAAAAGTCTTATTCCAATTAAATTTCGTCCTATAACTTTCTTTGGAATCCAACATGCAAATGCGATATTTCAGATCTAACCCAATAAATAGTTTAAGCAGCACGTCGCGCGTTACGGTTGACGATGCGACAACTTAAATGCTCTAGTTCGCCCAAGTGGCCCGAATGGCGTTTTCTTGTTGCATAAGTTCAAAAGAAACGGATCTGCATTGTTTTGTCTCGCGCTGTATTTGCCGACAAAAGGGAAATAACCATTCGCTAATACACCCGAGGTGTTTCGCGGGCCTACTTTGTCAACAGAGGAAGAAAATATTTCTGGGGGATAACGCATTAAGTAATCCATAGAAATCAGACTCGTCGTTCCATCGGAAGAAAATGCTCTTTCTGGGTTGATTCGTTCCTTTGCTTTTTGTTTTTAGGGGTTTAGTCTCGAGTTCAATAGAGCTGCAAAAAGAACCCAAGAAACTTATTTATAAAAATTAAAGCAAGTTTGTATCAAATAAAGCAAGATAACATTACTAAATTTGTTTAAATGGTTCAAAAACTGAAACCAAATTCCGACCGTTATTCATCTGAAATTAATAAATTTAATTATTATTTTCTCATTCACTTCTATTTCTATTAAAAACTTGTCATTTCCTTAGAAACTATTAGAAAAAAAAAATATGTTTCTTGATTTTACTCATTTTTTTTAATAAATTTGTTTCGAATTATTTTATTGTATATTTTGTATAAATATTTATGTTCTTTTTTGATCTGCTAATGTAGTTCCAGCCGTTTATCCTTTTGATATTTGTGTTTGTCTAATTATTTTCAGTTTCGTTGTTGCAGTTTACGCGCCCTTCGGAAATTTTTTCATTACTTTTAATTTTTTTCAGGTGACCTGAATATGAGGTATTTTAGGGTTTTCTTCTTATGAATGTTATGATGATTTTATTACACAATGTGCGTGTATCGAATACTATTGTGGCTTCGGTTGGGCAAAATGGTCGTGTTTCTAGTTCGTTCCCTGTCAATTCTCATTTGGGTTTCGTGTTGTATACACTCAAGAACCAAAACATTATGACCACCTGTCAATAACGAGTTGGCCCACCTTTGGCGCGTAACACAGCTTCAACCCGCCTTGGCATGGATGCCACAAGTCCTTGGTAGATGGCCGGAGACAGATTGTACCAGATGTTTAAGCAACGGTCACGCAAATCCGAGATATTGCGAATTGGTGGTCTTTGAACTCTGAGCTGCCGTCCCAGGACATCCCAAATGTGTTCTATCGGATTGCGATCCGGTGAGTTAGGCGGCCAGGACATTAACTGGAATTCAGCATCATGTTCCTGGAACCACTCAAACGCAATTTTAGTCTTGTGACAAGGGGCGTTGTCCTGTTGGAACATTCCATTTCCAGCTGGAAAAACAGACGCCATGTAAGGGTGCACTGGTCCGCAATGATGTTCAGATAACCTGTAGCATTCATGGTCTGCTCTACCATAACCACGGGTCCCAGAGACGCCCAAGAGAACGTCCCCCAAAGCATAATACGGCCACAACCGACCTGTGTGTATGAGTTACTGTACATTGAGGGAGCAACTGTTCGCCTGGAAGACGGCGTATCCTGACACGGCCATCGGCGTGATGAATGACAAATCGTGATTCATCTGACCAGCGTGGCGCTCTGATCGTGACGCTCTCCCACTGATCCAGGGACCAGTCACGATGTTCCCGGACCCAGCGCAGGCGCAGTTGGCGATGACGCTAGGTCAGCAAAGGCACACGAGTGGGACGTTTGCTGCGTAGCCCCATATCCAACAGTGTCCGCTGAACAGTGTGCTCCGATACTATTCTACTTGGCCCTGCATTGTATTGGGCTGTCAGCTGAGCCACTGTCTGGCTCTGGTTTTGCTTCACCATGCGAGACAGTCTCCGACGACCTTTTTCTTTGATAGCGTGTGGACGTCCAACACCATGTCGTCTACTGCTGGTTTCACCGTCATTCATCCACTTTGCATAAGTACTAACAACTTTAGATCGCGAACAACCCACGAGTCTTGCAGTTTCGGAAATTCTTGTTCCGAGCCTTCGAGCCATTACAATCTGCCCTCTATCAAAGTCGCTTAGATCCGCAGCTATCACACACAGAAGTAAGTGAAAGAATGATTCTTCAGACTCTCCAGCAGCAGTTAAATACCACGTCCACCTAATCACGTGCCTTTCACGTCATCCAGGCGAGTTCATTGCAAAATGTAGGGGAGGTCATAATGTTTTGGTTCTTGAGTGTATATATATATATATATATATACGCATACTAAAAGAATGTTGTTGCTGTTGTTGTCGTATCCCTCATGCGTCTTCCCTCCCTCGCATCCCTCAATGCGTCACCATTTCTAGAACTCACTGGCCCCCTGAGTTCCAATAATCGAGTTGAACTGATTGCACATGTATCCAGTCAACGTACTCTCAGAGGCTTCTTTTAGTGCCACCCGATGTCAATCAACCAAAGTTCGCACCATACCATAGATTGTAAAAAGAGGCACATAAGATTGCTGTGAAAAAACTAGTGATTTTCAAAAAGAGTGCTCCAGGGCGCACTGACTCGCCCTAGAACGTTTAGAGGTGCGCCCTTTAGTATTCCAGAGTAATATGTGTCACCATATAAAAATAAATACTGTTACTCTTTTTCTTGTAGAGTTTTCCTATTCAAAGACGGCTTTCATTATAAACAAATAACATTCCTAATTGCTTTTTTTTTTACATAGTAAGTGGTAATTAGTGGCAATGCGCCAGAGAATGTTTAGAAAAGAAACTAGGAGAGAAAAAGAAGAATAACTAGGAGCTGTAACTTCCATGATTGTCTGTAAAAGTGTTAGCGTCTATGTGATTTTCATTGTTAAAAACATTATTAATACATTGAAGAATATGGGACTCCACCGCTTGTAAGTTGATAATTTTGCATTAACCGAAGAAGAAAATTAGTAGTTATATTCACTGATCATGGATTGAGAATTAATTCAATATCTAAATAAGCTTTGAAAATTTTACTACAATTTTCATCGTCTTATTTATGTGAATTAGGATTTTATACCCTCGCCACAATTAAGTGCAAAGTCCTACAATTAGTTGTAGAATTTTAAATGCGTCCTGACTTAGTCAAGTTTGAGAACCATTGTTATATGAGCTAAGGTCTTTTTATTAAAAAATTTAGAATCCATTAAGTATCAAATTATTAAAATAATATTTATGCGAAAAATAATTAAAATAATGAATCTCTATTATTGCAATTTATTGGGCATATAATATTGATTTCTTTCTATTAATATTAGAATAAGCGTATTTAAATCAAAGAATTTTAAAGAATTTTAAAAATATCATGACATGTTTTTTAAACAATAAGGCATTGCACCTTAATTGAACAGTATGAACGTATGTAAAAACTTCGGCGAGAGTTGAGTTGGGCGTGTTTTAGACTGCTGTAGTTCATTCAACCGTAATTAGAAAAACGTTTTTTCGGCTCTCGGGTTGGATTTGATTTTGTTTATGCTAAACTTCTGAATGGAATGTTTTCTTTCTATGTTATACCTGTTCGTTAAATAAAGAACTAAATGCAATTTTTCTATGGGAAAAAGTGAGTGATTCATGACATGGAAGGAGAAAAATACTTTTTCGGAGTCTCATATGTATTGTTGTTACTATAATTGAATAGCAATGGATTAGAAATAAAAGATTAAATGTAAGTTTTTGTGATGCTAAGTTTCAGTATCCGTATTTGCACATTGCATTTTCCAGTCCTGTTTATGACAATATCCGGAAAATTATAATGACCTCTTGATAAAATAAACGCAATAGAATGGGTTCCCCACGAAAGCATTCATTTATTTCTCCAAAAGGAAAACTGTGTGCGAATATTTCACACGTAATATCAAGAGAAACTTCTGAATTATCCATCACAATGATGTGCTATAATTCTATTAGAGTGTCAAATCTATTAGGTGAATTGTAATATTTTATGTAGAATCAATTTGTAAGTGCTCACCTAGTTTCTTATTCCATATTGAGCAAATTTATGATTATATAAAACATTATAATCAATAAAATTAATAATTCAACTTAGAAGAAATGTCAAAATGTTAAAAAAAAATATATCCAAATGTTTGGTATAAACTCCTTTATTTCAAATATCATCCCAGTGTTTTAACTTAAATGCAATAATTAGATGAAAGAAAAAGCAATGAATGCATTCCTTAATTATTGTATAACATATCTGCCAATCAAAATAGTTTTTAAGATAGTTTGTTTTAGAAAATTCAGAATAATTAACATATTTAAGGATTTTACAATGTATTTAAAAACATATAAAAAAATAAATAAACCGAATGGAAAAATAAATATTGCATGAAAAGCATTATTATATATTTTTTTAATTCATATAGTGGATTTTTCTAAAATATATTATAAAAAAACCCATTCTATTTTATAGAATTTATTATTTCATTGAAATTTACAATTAAATTATTTGTAAGAGATTTTTCATAATATAGGAGGGAACGTTAGTTACATTTTTTCAAACTACTAAACTGTTCTCATCTTTAGCAAGATTCTGTCGTGCTGTCATAAATAGGCATGAAATCGCCCCAAGCATCAATACAGATATCTTTAAAATCATGATCCATCTTACTGGAGTGCTATGAATTATCCCCTATGGCACCTCACAGTTGTGAGCAAGTATAAACATTTTTTTAATATAACCAAATCAAATTTATCACTGCTTTGTAAATAAAAAGTCTGCTCTTTCGTGAAAATTATGAAACATTTGTCAGATAAACTTTAAATGCGGATTGAAAATTATCATTTGTCTATTAGTTTAATTCTTAATGTGGGTATATAGCATATATGCTAAGCATCAACAGGTTTATCGTTTTCCACTAGTATCATCACTTTATATAACCTTTTTATTTATTTATTTTTTTTTTTTTTTTGAGAAATCATGATTTTTATCTTTAATTAGAAAAGTACTAAAGAAAATAAAAAGGGAATTAATGAAAAGTAAATTAATTAAAAAACGCAAAATAAAGAAC
Organism: Caerostris extrusa; assembly: GCA_021605095.1. Classification (NCBI taxonomy): domain Eukaryota; kingdom Metazoa; phylum Arthropoda; class Arachnida; order Araneae; family Araneidae; genus Caerostris; species Caerostris extrusa. Next base: position 80,527 of record BPLR01015961.1, on the reverse strand, counting down.
TAAAGAAGAAATAAATATCAATTGTAAATTTAATTTGTAAACGTAACTCTAAAAAGAGATTTTCTTATCTGCTATACAATATGAATGACACAAACTAAATTTTTAGATAGAAATTTATGCCCTTCAATTATTAGGTCACAATTTTTATTAATATCTTAGAATGTCTTATCTCTACTCAGATATGTAAAATTATTATATAAGTACACGAAATTAATAAGAGTCAACAATCAGGAATCTTCTATGTGATGGTGAAATTTTAAATCCATGGTCTAGTGTTCCGTGTTGAACTAATCCTTCTTTAACAATCATGTTTATACAGTTTAGTGATTTTAGTTGCATAAAATTCCTTTACTACACCGAAAACATCAAACAGTTTTTAAAATTTTGTATTTTGTGGTATTAGTCATGCTTATTAGAAGCAGTATGCTAAACTCGTATGATGTAAAATGTTCGAAGATGCTTTTTATTACATTTTACTTATATAATCTTCTCGGTTGTTCAAACATCTTAAATGGTTTAAAAAATTATGAACTTTTTGAAAAAGTTGATCGGTTGAAATGACTTTTGATTTGAAATATAGGACAACTAACAGGCACAAAGAAAAGACATATTGCTTCTGGAATTGTTTTTTATTGCTTTGTAATTGGTTTGACCTTTTAACAGTTTGTAATTTTATCAGATATTTAGTTTTTATGTGTTTCTCTCCAGATATTAAAATTTGATTGCATAAGGTGATATTTGTTTTTGACATATTTCAGTTACATTTTATATTTACAAATATGTAATTTAATTTGACCACATTGATTCACATTAATATCTATAATGATAGGAAAAAATGCATTGAAATAAAAAAAAATAATTATATTTCAAATTACACTACTGGCCATTAAAATTGCTACGCCAGGGAGAAATGTAGATAACAAAATGATGCTTATTGCACAAATATATTATGCTGGAAATAATAAGTGAATAAATTTTCAAGAACTTTGGGTGCAGAGATCCTAAGAAATCAGTACCCAAAACAACCCCCTCTGACAGTAATTATAGCACTTATACGTCTGGACATTGAGTCAAACAGAGATTGGATGGTATGTACAGGCACAGATGCCCATAAAACTTCAAGACGATCCCACAGCTCATCAACCGTAGTGACTGGCGTATGGTGACGAGGCGTATGACGTCTCGCCACTCGTGCGCCCAGGTTCGTCATTGATCACACCACTGAAGAAGCTCCTGTCTGTGATGTAGCGTTAAGAGTAGCCGCAACCATGGTCTCCGAGCTGAGAGTTCATGCTGCTGCAAACGTCATCGAACTGTTTGTGCAGACACTTGTTGTCTTGAAAAAGACCCCAATTCTTGACTCAGGGCTCGTGACGTGGTTGCACGATCCATTAAGGCCATGCGGGTAACATGCCTGTCTTCTCGGCTTCTAGTGATAGGGGGCCGTTGAGTTCCAGGATGGCGTTCCGCATTACAGTCCTGAACCCAACGATTCCGTATTCTGCTAACAGTCACGGGATTTCGACAGACGTGAGCAGCAATGCTGCGATACGATAAACAGCAATCTCGGTACGCTACAATTCGACCTTTATTAAAGTTAGAAATGTGCTGGTACGCATTTCTGCTTCTTACACGAGGCATCACAACAACTTTTCACCAAGCAACAACGTTCAAATGCAATTTGTGTATGAGAAGCCGGCTGAACAATTTCCTCATTTAAACACATTGCAGATGTCGCTACCGGCACCTGCTTTGTCTGAATGCGCTGAAAAGCTAATCATTTGCATATCACAGCACATTCTTCTTGTCGTTTAAATTTCACGTCTGTAGCATGTCGCCTTCTTGGTGTAGCAATTTTTATGGCCAGTAGTGTAAATGTATGAATTTTTATTGTGAAATCACTATATTAAGTATTTAAAAGCAATATGGCTAAATGGTAAAAAACATTTAGGCTTGCTGTTATTTTTCTAATTAAGGACCATTTCCAACTTATGCCTTCGCCTACACATCCCAGAATATCGGTTCACCTTTCTTGTAGGGAGTCGAACTGAGATCTCCTAGTTCGGAAAATTGACGCCTAAGCCACTCCTACTATTGCAGAATTTATTGTAACTGGTACCAGTTGGTTTTTTCAAATTGAAACCTGAATATTTTTCCAACATAAGGATTTTTCAACATAACAAATACATTTTCTCTACTGTTAATTGTTTAAAAACATTTTCAATTTCAAAGCAATAATTGCCTTTTAAATAGTAGTTAATATGATTAACAATCAAAACAGCATCTTATCATTTTTTTAAATAATGAAACACCCTTCTTGTGACCCAGCGGAAATACTACGCATTTAGCATGCATAAGGGTGAATGAATGTTAGCATCTGATGGTGGTGCGAGTTACTGTTCCTGCTTTTAGAAAATAGGAGGCTTGAGGGGCTTACGACAGCATGTTTAAGATCACATCAACAATCAGAGTGCCGGGCGGGCAATTCATCTCATTTGCAAATCAGTTATCCCTAAAAGTTCCCCAAGAAAACAATATCAGCTATGTAACCTTCAGGGACTCTTTGTGACGCACTACATGGAATGTTAGATCTCTAAAGCTAAAAAAAAAAATGAAATGAACTTTTACTCTAGTTCCCAAATACTTAAAATTCTTTTTTTGTTATATTATTATATTATTAATTATTATACTATCATTAATGTTTTCGGATATTCAAATGAAACCTCTAACTAATCGTAAATAAATATTGTGTTGACGAGAAAGCACGCTCGGTTTTTACCTAAATGGTGAAAACCGAAATTACTTTCCTGCTAATCCAATAATATGATATTTTTTTAACTACATACGTTGCTGAATCCTTTTCAGAAAATGTGTGGAAATACTGATGGAATTTCTTTTTGTATTTATAAGCTATATTTGCAAAATTTATTTATCGCTTTTAACCGAGTACGACTGATTTCTTCCATCAAACATCATTATTTGAAAATTTATCAATATTAATCAGCATAACTTGAAAAAATATGTAAATTTATGTATGTAATTGAAATTTTTGCTCCAGCACTAATTTTACGACATTGTCATCACTGTTTGGAAATTTAAATGTAGGAAAAAATTAAAATTTATTTTCAATTGAAATTATTCAAAGGGCTAAAACAAAAAATTTCAATTATTTTCTATTAAAGTATATTTATATCGATACCGTTAATCCATTCTTTCGGTCAATATCCTTTAAATATATGCTCTAATTAGTCACAGTTAATGGCCTTTAAATATATGTTCTAGTTAGTCACAGTCGATTCCTTTACCAACAACTGCAAATAAAAATTTGAATTTCAAATATTCAATTACGGGACTTGTCATTTAGAAATCATGGCATAATTTATTTCTTATCTAGCGAAATATGTCTAAGTCTGATGAAATGGGTATCAGCATGACTGAAAGATCAGACTGTGGAACAATGGTTAAATCACTCGTGTACGAAACACTGAGTTCTCTTCAAAGTTATAAGCACCAAGCATTGAATGGCTGCCCTTCTGGAAAGCAAATGGCAATGTAGTACAAAAGGGAAAAGTGATTTCGTGCTTAACTGACCATGACTCTTCTTATGATCACGCTAACACTTTTCCTGTTCGAGGTGTTGCTTTCTGGTTAGGAGGGATTTATTGATTAATAGAAACATTGTAATTCAACAAGGAGAGGTAACTGATATATTTAGGATCCATTACCCACATATAATCTTGTCACTAGAATTGAAATCATTTCCTCGTTGGAAAGAAATCTTTAGGGACACAACTCAAAATTGTAGCTCAATCATATGTTTGACCGATTAATATGTTATGGTTTCTTACCCCCTTTGTATTACGAAAAAAAAAATGTGTTTTTTTATCTGTAATGTCTAACGGAAATTTGTTATTTTTGAACTCCTGAAATTGTTACTAGAATGGCAGATATGTAACGGATTAGGAATTACCCAGGAATAAACAATAGACGCTGACATTCCCATTTTATTTTAGGAATTAGGAAAAAATGGCATCTAGAGGCTTGAATCTTCCTCTTTGCGTCAAACTGAAGAATTTTTCAGCTTGCACATGTATCGTGTCCAACTCCAACCTATATACGCAGACATTAGTTTCTGCAATGTTTCGAACTAACCTCCTTTAATTCGGAAGTTTAAATCTCAATTCGCCAGGCTTTTGCCGTGCCAAAGTAAAAAGGCTAATTTAAATTTTAGAAATACAAACTTAAATTTGAAATTTATATACACTCATGTCCATAAATTAAGGATAATGAAGTTCAGGCAAAGAAAGAGACAGAAGCAAAACAAATTTGACTTATTTGTAAAGTCTATTTATTAAACAAAAAGGTAAAGTGCAAAAAAGATACTATATGTTTGACATAATTAATAAAAATTGCAATTTTTACTCCTGGAGCAAATTTCAAAAAAGAACCTATTTACAAAAAACAGCATAACATGGTTAGTATGATGGTTAATATGGAGTATGTCTCCCGGGCGTTGCAATACAGGCCTTACAACGCCTAGGCATGCTGAGTATCAAATTATCAATTTGATCTTGGGGAATATTACACCACTCATCAAGCAATGCCCTCCGAAGTTCCGGTTGACAGGTGGGAGGGGGTTGACGGGCTGCAATTCATCGGCCAAACATATCCCACACATGCTCTATTGGATTCAAGTCCGGTGAGTATGCTGGCCAATCCATACGGGTGATATCCTCCAATTGAAGGCATTAGTCTACAATGTTTGCACGGTGAGGACGGGCGTTGTCATCCATAAGCAGAAATTCAGCACCCATGGCGACCCGAAACAGACCTACATGTTGTTCCAGAATGACATCCTGATAGATTTGACCTGTCATCGTTACACTCTGAACATGCAGGTCAGCTCTGGAACCAAGAATAATTCCTACCCAAACAAGCCATCCTGCACCACCGTAACGGTGTCGTTCAATGGTGTTCTCTTGGTGGTAACGGATACCTGGCGCTCTCCATATGAAAGTCCGGCAAAGATCAGACTGCAAACTAAACCTGGACTCGTCGGAAAACATCACACAAGACCACTGTTGCGGTGTCCACAATGCATGCTCTCTACTCCAGGTTAATCGCAGGCGGCAGTGAGTTGCGGCAAGTGGAACACACCTGACAGGCTTACGAGCATATAGACCAATGTGCCCTAAGCGGCTGTACACGGTCTGCCTTGAAACTGTCGTACCGGTAGCTGAAGAGAGCTGACGAGACAGGTCTGATGCTGTGCTCCGTCTGTTTCTTTTGCAGTAACTGCTAAATACCGGTCCTCATTCGGTGTTGTAACTCGGGGGCGACCTGTGCTGTAACATCTACTCACATTACCATCATCTTGGAATCGTTGCCAAAGCCTGAAGATACAACTCTGGGCGATTCCAAGTTCCTCGGATACTTCCAGCTGGGTACGTCCACATTCCAGTAGTCCGATAATTGTACCACGTAAAAATCAACCAAATGCTTCTTTTGCGCCATAACTATGCGGTTATTGCACTGAAAGGCTTTTAAAGCGCTTGTGAACAATTTTACTTCTTTGCCACCATTCCTTATATACCCCTCTCTTACACTCTCGTCATTGTGACGTACTATCCGCGCCATCTGGTGGTTTCCTGTAATTTGCATATTCGTCTTCAAGATGTGTGTGATAATTCTACAGGTAAAATTTTTATTTTAGAGTTCAATTTCTGTGTGATTCTGAATTTTCTTCTGAATTCTGTAGTCCCATGGAGCTTACAGTATATTATAATTATCAAAGGGTGTTATCCATCATGTATTTTGAGCGGATATTTCTATTAAGATACAGTTGTAAGGATGCATAAAAAATTTATTAGGAGTAACACATACCAACAGTAATTCTAAATTTTTTTAAATAAAATTTTCAACTATTATATCTCTATTTTTTTCTGTTATTTTGATGTTTTAAAGAATGTTTGATGTTTCAATTTTTGAATGGACCATTTCAAAGAAATATAAAAATTTCTTGTCTATTGAAATATGAATGCATTAACATAATTCTTGTTTAAATATCTAATTTTATGACTTTGTAATAATGTACAGGGCCTAACAAAGCTTTTCGCACAGATGTGTCATGTATGTAAATTGTTAAAAAAGTTATTAAACAAAAAAGTTATTAAAAAAGATAAAAAGTTATTAGAAAAGTTATTAAATTAAACAAAATTTTAAAAATTTATTGGAACTATTTCTTTTTAATGTAATTCTAATATTTTGCTTTAATTATTTAGTATACATTTGTTTTAAATAGTACGTGATGAAAAAAATTAATTTTACTAGAAAAAGTTTCGGATAAGAGCAATAAAGTTGAATAAAATCTTTTAGCTTCTTTTTAATTTATTTTTATTACTTAATTGAACATACAAGTGCTTTAAGAACATCTTTTAATTTTTTGGTAAAGATTTAAACTAATTTTTAAGAAATTGTAGTCCTTTCTGTTGTTACATTTTTCATACACAATAGATTTCAGCTGCTGCTTTCAAGAATGTCATATTTCAGATTTTTATTTTCATGTCCTGCCCATATATATTCTATTGCGTTCAAATTTTATGACTAAGAAGGTATTTTAAGGGCTTCTTCAAAATTTTGAAGCAACCGTAATCGAATATTTAAGGCAATATGCTTAGTATAGTTAAAACATAGGGTCTCTGTACACACCGAAAATATCAATCGATTATTTTAATTTTTCTTTTAAGATGTCAACATTCATTTAATGATCTATAGTGTCTTCATTAAATTCAAACTTAACTTTCCACCCCTTTTTCATAACTTCTCTATCACCATGTTTATCGACTGGAAGAAAGTTTCCTTTTTAAAATTCTTCTTTCGATTTTCTCTAAATCATCCTGAAACTACTAACTCTAAATGTGTTTATTGCATTTGCTTTAATATAACTTTGAAAAACCTTTTTTATGTTTCCAGTGGAAAATTCGATGTTTTTGATTCTTTACATAAATGAACATTTGCTACTCGGACATGATACCTGGTTGATCAACTTATATTATGAACTCTTTTGAAGTTATACATAATAGATAAGATTCTTGCAAATCTGCTGTAAATTACATAACCGATCATCTGGATTTGGGATTATTTTTTGCATGGTGATTCTATGATACGGCTTTGTTGTTGATTCTGCCCAAGATTGTTTTACTGGTTATTCCACTATGTTTTTGAATAACGTTTGATGATGGAAAAACATTTCAATCCTTCAAAATAACTGAATCTAGTAATGGACGGATTTGTTCTGAATCTAGTGATGGAGGTATTCTAATTATATATAAAAGTACACTAGTTGTAAAATAATTGACTATTTATATGGCAAGCTATACTTGAAAAATATTTTTAATTTCGATAGAAAATTAATGTAAAGCAGACAAAATTGATATAAGTCTAAATCCCATACACATATCGTCACACATATGCGAAAACTTTTGTGAGACATCAAAAAGTTTACTTTTTAATACATACACGAAAAGAAATAAGGTGTTTTCAAGCATAAGAAATATTTAATGATAAATTTTTAAAAACTATTAAATACAATTGGGAAAACTTCCACATTGATTGAAATAAACCCAAAGAAAATGAGCAAAGAATATTCGAAATATTAATTTATTAAAAATAATCAGCGTTGTTTTTTAATATTACTATTTGCAATATCGTTTTGCTTATCGTTTGAAATTACTATATGCTTATCGTTTGAAATTAAGAACAATTTCATAGAATATTAGCTTAGTGTTTATTTTCAAATTGTAATGAGTAAATAATTATAAGTAATAATTAAAGGGATTATAAAGGGAATATTATATAATATTATGAAAGTTACAAATATTTATGTAAATAATCATTACTTTTTTTCTTGGAAATCATCTTTAATGTTATAATAAAAATTTTAATTACCCCATTGCGATTCTAATAGTATTAAAATAAAATACTATTTAATATAAATAATACGATTCAAAAGGCATTCGAAATAATGAATTATAACATCTTATATATTTAAGCAGGTGATACCTGGTTAAAAAGGCTTAAAAATAAATATCAATTATGAACTGTTTTTAGCAAATTGGTACGGAAAATATATAAATAAAGAGAAAAATTATTAGAAACTGAGAAAATATTTTTACCTACTTGGTTAATCCCTGAGTATAACTACTACCAGTAAATATTGGGAAAATGAACGTAAAAAATATCTTTAATTTCTTTTAGTACCCTTGTATTCTCTAAAATAATGAATGATAAACTCCTTAAAATCATTTATTTTAATAACTTTTTTTTTTTCTTCTAATGCAGCTGGCAAACACTTAGTCTTGGATGCCTTAAGGCAAGCGCTGCACAGATGTTACTCACTTTGCATTACCCACGCGGGCCGTGTAACTTGAAGATAAGCCCCGGACGCGGAGTAACAATGCCCCCGCAACGCTCTACGATCATAATAGACCGGGACCTACGGTTTAAAGTGAATTCCGAATCATTACAAACATCCATGGCACCGCCGGGACTCGCACCCGAAACCTGTGGTACCGAGCGCCAGAGAGCTAGCTATTCAGACCCCTATTTTAATAACTAATTAGTTTATAAATTCTACTGTTTCAATATTTTAATTAAAAATATTTTGTATTTACATGATTCACTATCCTATATTAATTTCCCTGCTTTTAAAAATGCCAATCAGTGATTTATTCCATGGATATTGATTAGTGAAAATACCATCACAGAATTTATTTCATTGTTTCACGGAATCAAATCCTATATGAATGGAAATCGAATTTACTATCCTACTTACTTTTTATAGATCTTTAATTATTAATAATTTTAATTATAATATTTAATAAATTAAATGAATATTTAAATTATTTTTTAATTATTTTTTTTTTATAATTTTGACATTTTAACAGAAAGCATTTTAGTAGTTAATTTTATTTTCTTAATAACAGAGAATAAATGTCGAATAAAATACTTTCAACAGTTTTTTTACACATTTAATTAAGATTTGATTTAACCTAAGAAAAGTTAGGTTCAAACACAATGTCTTTATTTTAGTTTCTTATTTTTTGAGCTGCTTAAATTTTTTTATATACTAAAAAAAGTAAATTGAAAGGAAAAAAATAATTTCATTCTTATTTCAAGCATTCAATTCTATTAAATACTTTTTGGGTAAACGAAATCAATAACTAACGTAAATTGTAAGCAAATAATTCTGAATAACAAGAATAATTGAAAGTTATGCATTAGAATTTCCCTTCCAAATATGCATTAAGTTCATATTATTATAAGAACAGGGACATATTTCAAAACTATATTGAATTGGATATTTCCTATAACAGAGTATTTTGACAGAGTATATAAGGAAGTATATAAGGAGAGAGTATATAAGGAATGGCGGCAAAGAAGTAAAATTGTTCACAAGCGCTTTAAAAGCCTTTCAGTGCAATAACCGCATAGTTATGGCACAAAGGAAGCATTTGGATGATTTTTTACGTGGTAGAATTATCGGACGACTGGAATGTGGACGTACCCAGCTGGAAGTATCCGAGGAACTTGGAATCGCCCAGAGTTGTATCTCCAGGCTTTGGCAACGATTCCAAGATGATGGTAATGTGAGTAGATGTTACAGCACAGGTCGCCCCCCGAGTTACAACGCCGAATGAGGACCGGTATTCAGCAGTTACTGCCAACAGAAACAGACGGAGCACAGCATCAGACCTGTCTCGTCAGCTCTCTTCAGCTACCGGTACGACAGTTTCAAGGCAGACCGTGTACAGACGCTTAGGGCACATTGGTCTATATGCTCGTAGGCCTGTCAGATGTGTTCCACTTACCGCAACTCACTGTCGCCTGCGATTAACCTGGAGTAGAGAGCATGCATTGCGGAAACCGCAACAGTGGTCTTGCTGTGATGTTTTCCGAAGAGTCCAGGTTTAGTTTGCAGTCTGATTCTCGCCGGACTTTCATATGGAGAGCGCCAGGTACCCGTTACCACCAAGAGAACACCATCGAACGACACCGTTACGGTGGTGCAGGATAGCTCGTTTGGGGAGGGAATTATTCTTGGTTCCAGAACTGACCTGCATGTTCAGAGTGTAACGATGACAGGCCACATCTATCAGGATGTCATTCTGGAACAACATGTAGGTCTGTTTCAGGGCGCCATGGGTGCTGAATTTCTGTTTATGGAAGACAATGGCCTTCCTCACCCTGCAAACATTGTAGACGAATGCCTTCAATTGGAGGATATCACCCGTATGGATTGGCCAGCATACTCACCGGACTTGAATCCAGTACAGCATGTGTGGGATATGCTTGGCCGACGAATTGCAGCCCGTCAACCCCCTCCCACCTGTCAACCGAAACTTCGGAGGGCATTGCTTGATGAGTGGTGTAATATTCCCCAAGATCAGATTGATAATTTGATACTCAGCATGCCTAGGCGTTGTAAGGCCTGTATTGCATCGTCGGGAGACATACTCCATATTAACCATCATACTAACCATGTTATACTGTTTTTTGTAAATAGGTTCTTTTTTGAAATTTACTCCAGGGAGTAAAAATCGCAATTTTTATTAATTATGTCAAATATATAGCATCTTTTTTTTTTACCTTTTTTTTTTTTAATAAATAGACTTTTACAAATAAGTCAAATTTGTGTTGCTTCTGTGTCTTTCTTTGCCTGAACTTCATTATCCTTAATTTATAGACATGAGTGTACATAAGAGGACCAACACTTAGACACCAATTATCAACTAACACCCACAATGGAGGGGATGTTCATTTAAAGTTCTAACGTAATTCAATTTCGGCCTGAAGGATTTGCTGAATGTATTTGATGTCAAAGCGATAGTATTACAGATGAAATCTGAATTTAATATCGACAATCAATTAATTAACTATCAATTAAACTATAAAGAAAGTCTACCGTCTTTGTGAGATACAACAAGATACCATCTTTGTGAGATACATTCAACAAGCATATTAAAAGATTTTTACACTGCTCCGATCACTTTTTGCAAATTTTTGTAGCGGATACAATGCTATGTTTAGTTATGATTTTTTTAACTAATATTAGTGTAAGTGACGATTAATAAGAATTTTAATGATTTTCCTATAGCTTGTACAATTCTATTTATTTGTTATATCTTCAAGTATATTCGTTATTTTTTTAAATGCCTTTTTATTTATATTTCGACACAATATCATTAACAATTTTAAAAATCTAATTAATGTTTTCTTCAGTTAATTAGAATATATTAGTAAAAAGTACAATTTATCTTTAAATATTCATTAAAATTATGTTTTGTCCACATAATATGTATGTATAGGAAAGAAATAATTATGTTACACAATTAAATTTATTTGCTTTTTATTAATAAATATTGTTTTATGAGACCTATGAAATAAGTATGATGAGATCTATGGAATAAATAAAGTTTCAGTGGATATTTTCTATAGATAGCTTAAGAATTCTATCGGCGGATATTATTCCCTAGTTAGCTGCCTCTTTTCCAATGAAATGATTCATTTCAACCACATTAAATCCAATTAATGTGCATTACTTATATTTCCGATTTTTAACTGAAACTGTAACTACTACAGTTCGAAGTTTATATTCAATTTTACAAAAACGAAACTAGTTTTATGTTGGACTTAAAACGTAAAATGTTACTTTTCCTCACTAATTCATGATGGGACATTACAGTCAGAAACAGTTATTATTTTCATTTTTAAACACTTAAATGATTTAATTTTTTATTTGTATGTTTTCTTTTCATGTATTCATTTTATCAAATTTATGAACCTTTTTAAATGATAATTCTCTAGCAAAATTTATGTTACATTTCAGTTCTCATATTTTTATTTTTATCGTATTTCGGTTTTGCTTTAAATTCATCACAAGCGATTCTTAGAATTATAATTATGTTTGAAAATTAGTAGAATTTAGAATTAAAAAAAAAAAGACCAAAAGTAATTCAAGTTTAAATTGAATTTTCAAAAATTTATTCGGGGAAAAAATTTAGTATTAAATCCTTCTGTTGATGATGGTTACGCCTTGGTACAACAATGAAAGATTTTCTAAATCTGATTCAATAAAATCTTGTGATTCAAAACTATTCTATTTTATATTTATATCCATTTCACCTTTACTGAAACTGTTGTAAAAGTTTGAAAAAATTTATTAAATATAAAAGTCATCAATGCGGAAATGTTACTAGAGCAATTATTCTGAAACAATAGGTAAATAATAATTGATTTTCTTTATATTTCAGGCATCCCATGAAACAACAATTACTTTCGGAGTTGAAAAGAATTATTTGTTTCTTTGGCTGCTTAAATAGCGCCATAATTCTTCGCCTCATTTTTAGATTCTTCACCAATTTAAATAATCTAAAAGTTCATTGAAGCCATAATATAATTTTTCTGCTTCTCAAGAAAAAAGATATTTTCCCATAATGTTTTGTCAGAAAAAATTCCTTGAATATATAATATTCTTTTGCTTAAAATTATAATCTATTAACAATAGATTTTAAAATTAAATTTGCGTTTTTTTAATTAAAATATATATTCAATTATATAAAAAATCTCTGAAAGGCTAAAAACCTTATTCAAAATTCAGTGAATATATTTGCTGTTTAAATTATATATATAAAAATTGCTTACCTATTTTCTTGGGTTCGAATCCTGGACTTTATCACATAGTATGCACGAGTGTTCAAATTTTAGAGAAATTTCACTTTTTGATCGTATATCTCCAAATAAAATCTAATAAAATTAGAATATAAGTTAGGCACACAAATTTATACAATAAAGAAATGCAAATGCACAATAATTATGATACATACGCATGCTCGTGCTTAAGATTCTCCAGCACTGCTCGGTTTTAAACAGAGCGTAAAATATCGAATTAAAACTTATTATTTGAGAGTATGGTGCCTTCTTACAATTATACAGCTTTCATAGCATGAATTCATAGTGGAAATTAAGTAGTTTATAAATTTATGTAGCAATAGATCCCACCTTTCCAGCAACACTGTTTCCAATCCCTGGATGATTGTGGAAGGTGGAAAGTGTCTTCTTAGAACATAGCTAATGAACTCTGTAGGATTAGGGTTATGGCTAGTCAATCCATTAGGCGAACGTTCTCCTTTACTGAAATTTGTCAACCAGAGAATTCAATTGTGCCTTATCGTTCATTAGAATGAAATAAGAGCTAATTGCATCCCTCCAGACAGACCAAGTTCTCATTCCTATACTTCACAGCAATAACAGAGCCTCTGAGACAAAGTGACGACTGCTGCAAACTTTTCCTGTCATTGCGGTCTCTTTCTTGGATGTTGTAGGAAAAGTAACGAGCCCCTGTTTCTCTCCAGATGAACGTACACGTAGAATCAGTGGTTAAGTGCACTGGAGAGAGGAATGCAAAGATCTTCTTGCAATATCCTCTCATGTAGCCTCCTGTAAACAGGATCAGGTCACGAAAGACCCGAGAAGCAATCTTCTTATGTCACTCTGTTATAAACAAATATAGATTTTTATTGATCGTTGTGGCTCTTCGATGATATTACCCGGGTTTTTCTCAATGGATCCAGTATTCTTAAATTGTTTCAATAAGCTGGTTTGGATGTTGAACATTACATACAAATCTTTTGTATTCTGAAACTTGAGACTGTCCTGCTTTCAATCTATCCATGGTACTCCGCTGCATTCCGCCATACAAACATTGCTGGTCACTCTTTTAAAAGACTTTTGAATTTCATTAAATATTGTAGAAGGACATTAAGAAATTTGACGAGATATGTGAATGAATAAAGTGCGGTCATAAGGTTATTTTTACTTGATTACCATCAAGCTAAAAACAAATATTTCTCAATAAATCCTTCCTTAACGTTAAGAGGTCCTTCTTATAACGTTTAAAAATATCTTTCATAAAGGCAGGATATATATTACATTGATAACATTTAAAAGCTATTTTTATGATAAAAATTCAAGTATTCTTTAGTTATAAATCGTGTATGAGACTACCAGAGACTGAGCAGAACAAATTACACGGCGGCATTTCAGAATTTTATCTTTAGAATGCTATAATTTTTTCTAATATATTTGCCCTCATAAGGAACTTTTAAAACTACTCAAGATAAATTTTAATAAATTTCTCTCAGACAATTCATTAATTTTAATTTAATGAAAATTAATTGTTTTAGCACAATACAGTATCTCGTCGCTCATCGGGAAGAAAAGAAAGATCAAGATAAGACGAGAGCTTTTTAGAGATAATGAGACTTTAAAAAATGAATGATTTCACAATTGACCCTATAATCAATTGCTTTCAATTTTTTCATTCAGAATCCGTGTCATTTTTTAGACTTATTTTAGATTTATTTATTATAATAAATAAGTACTTTAGTAATTTTTAGATTTAATTATTATTATTTTTTGATGATTATTTGAATTTATGCCATTTAATTTCAGTAAATACCAGAACAAAAATATTACTTTTGAAAACATTATTTTCGTAATGTTTCATAGAACTATTTTTGGTTACTAGATATTTTCGTAATTGAATGTGAATATACGTTATTCATATATTCGAATTCTTTTATTCATATATTTGAATATATCTCATTTTATGTTCTCATTTCTCTGATCCATAGAGGACAAATAGTGCAAGTAGTAATGTAAATACTTTTTATCAAAACAATATTTTACTTTTCACTTAATTAAAGTTAGAAAAAAATTCGAAGAGGAATGAAAATTGATAATAATAATTTATTTTTTAACTTATTGTTAAACTTATTTTTTGCAACTATATACCAGTAAATAAGATTCTAAATATATTAAAAATATATAGCGATATTATATTATTTTATTCATATATTTCATTTATACCTCCTTCCCTTTTTGACCTCAGGAAATGTCGTTTGTATATAAATTTGTCAAGGTACCTTGTCTCGAAATGGAATAAACTGTTATTAAAAATTTAATTAAAACGGCTTAATGTTTACAAAGCTTATAAAATATCAAGAAACAGAATTACCATGACATATGTTCACTGAATATTAAAAAACACATGATTTCATTAATATTGCATAACTGAATATGCCAAAACAATTAATTACTTATAATAAATTTGAGCGCTGCATTACAATGCAATATATTTGAGCTAAGCGTTTTGTACATATGGATTGGTTTGGTTTGGTTTGTCGCTCTACGGTCATTTGTGTACATGAGGGCTAAACAGACCGGGACCTACAGTTTAAAGTGGATTCCGAACCACTAACGAACATCCATGCCACCGCCAGGACATATGGAATACAGTTTGTAAAAGGAATAGTTTTTCTTTTCAAATACTTTTGCAGAAACCATTGATGCCCTGATTTCTTAAGTATTTCGAAATTATAAATACTAACAATTTGATTCAGAATAAAATTGATAAAATAAAAAAATGCGTTAATAAAATATTGACTCATATGACCCAGTGTAGAACAGAGACAGTGAAATAATAAAATTTTTAGATTGATAAATTTAATTAAAAAATATCAGTGCAAATACAAAATAATACATCAATAAAATAATTCATCATTCACGACGATTTGTCTTACAATCCTTTACTAACTGAATTTGAGCTTGATGAATTTTATGACAGCAAAAAAATATCGATATAAAATATCTTTAAAAACATAGAATTCAAAGAAAGTAAGTAATGGATAAACAAATTTCCGGAGAATAGAACGTAAACTGAATGATTAATTGGAAACTACATCGGCCTACTATCTCGTCATTAAATGCGTGTTTGTTTGAAAATAAAATGCTTTGTTTAATAATATTAGTGTCTATAAATGTAAAAAATTCCTTTTCATATTGTGTTAATACAGCATTGATTTCATCTACGTTTTACTTGGAATATTCACATTGTAAACAAGTGAGATGATTTTTTCTAACACTGCCAGCGCCCTCAACAGTAAGCAGAGAAGAAGCGCATGCGCCGTCTAAGAAACGCGTGTTGAGCAATTTGAGGTTAGTAGAATCCCAAAGGCAACGAGTTTATTAGTCGCTTTCGCTACGCGGGAAACGGACGTGCGCGCGCGCTCTCTCTTGTGAAATCGTGCTCATTTCCCGACTGGACACCTGCAATAGCAGCGTGGGAACTATTTGATTCATTCATGTGATTTTTTTTTTACTTGCAGGACTTATTTTTAAAAATAAGTTGAAGACATTTTTTGCACGGAAATGCTGGCTAGTGAGCCACCTTCTAGCCGGATTCATACTGGCGGCGGAGGCATATCTGTTCGAGTCAATGGTGCTGCAGTCGACTCAACTCAAACTGTAGTTGATGGCTCAGTTGAACGACTTAGCGGTAATAATAAAGATAAAACTGCGAATCCTTCCGAGTGGGCTAAGGCTACCATTACTTGGCGCACTGGAGCGCAGCGTTTCTCCGACGGCGGCTCCAACATCCAGCAACATAACAGCAATGCTTCCTCGTCTATAGACATCAGTGGACCCGCACCGCAACTAGTGCACGTGATACGCGTGAAATCGACCCAAGATGAGACACTGATTTCTTCCAAAGAGATGGAGGAGAACGGTAACGTGGCGACCAGTCCTGTCAATCAAGCCAAAATCCACATCAACAACACTTCATGCATCGGTAAAACTGTGAATTACAGCAAGGACAAAATCTCCGTGGTGGTGGGCCCTTCCGTGAACCATGTCCTAAAAGGTGAAGATGAACGCAGCAGCAGCGGGGCATCCAGTGCTCCAGGAAGCGACTGTGAGAGATCGGACTCGGATAGGGAAGCTGATGACGGGACCGACTCCGGATTTTCCCTATCCAGAAGACACTGTGCTAGAGTGAGTGTGAGTACCAACAATGCCAATAACCATTCCTCATGTGGAGAGATCTATAACGAGAATGAGATGAAGAACAGTGTGGTGTGCAATGGAAAAGGGAACAATGTGAGACTGACTATTGCTTCTTATTCGGATAAAGAATCCGAAACCAAGAATGGGGTGCTCAATGATTCCGATCCTTGGGATATGCACTTTCACCTCAGAGAGCTTGACAATGTCCCACAGGATAAAAACAGACTCGGAAGATGTTCAAACAAAAATCGCAACAGCCCATGCTCTATTGTCAGGGAGTGGGGATGGAACTTTTAGCCTCAAGAATCGAGTGAGGTCCAGTATTGTATCACTTCTCGTCCAGTCGACTTCAAAACGTAAGTTTCATTTGATTACTACAGACAGATCTCAAACTGAATGAATTGCTTGAAAATAATTATTAATGCATTATTATGGTTGAAAGCTTGCTCTTAATTTTAAATTCTGATCATTCACTTTATCATTCTGTTAGTCACAAATGGATAGTTTCGATTTCTTTCCTTCCAGGATTAAAAAATTGAGTAATATATATATTTATCAGTGATTACCAATTTTTCAATCAGTAGGAATAATCAAATAAAGATCACAATAAATTCGACCACCACTAAAACTTGATAATTTTTTTGAGAATTTGTATCTTTATTATAAAAGAAATCAACAATTATAAATTCAAATAGGTAAGGCAAAAAAAAAAAAAAAGTTTCGTGTATTACATATGCTATTTAGATATGAATTTAATAAAGATTAAAAAAAAAAAAATAATAATACAGAATTAAATCTAAAATTTCCTTTAAAAATTGAAACAAAATTAAAAATTATTTTTAAATTATCTAATTTATCTGTATTTAAAACAAACTGCATATGCATTTCGAATAGATGCAGTATTTATTTCTAGTTTCACTAGGAAAGAGCATTATACAATATATTGATAAGGAAAATTAATAAAACATGCTTATTCTTGTTAGGAAAGAACATTAAGTGCTGTTAACATATATATTAAGATCTTTCTTAATCATTATAAAATTATTGTATAGCTTATCACATATTTATTAAAATGAAACAATAATTCATAACATTAATTAAATAAGAAATATAAGTTGAACTTCGTTGTAAGTAAGAATCTGGTTGTATTTGAGATCTGTCTTTTTTTGTCATTGAAAACATTTTAGAGCACTTAGATGGCATGTGTGGCATCCACAATTGATGCCGTTTTTCAATTAAAAGAATATGAACATTTTTTATAAAAGTAAGTTCAATGCACTAATCATAAATGTAAATTATTTCCTTTATTAAAAAATAAAAATATACTGGCTCTAAAGTATAGAATTGGCAGAGCAAGATATTACTTTTTTTTTCAATTTTTAAACGGTAAGTACTATTTTCTTCCTAACTAGAAATACTATATATATTTTGAAATCTATTTAAAAGTATAAATTCATAGATCGTATGTACTAAATCACTGAAGAATTTTTAATCGTTAACATTATTTCCATAAATTAGTAAAAAATTTTAAAATAATATTTACTTTTACGCTTGAATAAAATCCAATAGTTCTAACTAAATGATTGTAAATAGTTTAGTTTTAGTAATAAATGTAATGATAAAAGTTATTTAATAAATTGCAATAATGTTTGCATTCAACTTCTATGTTATAAGTATTTTATATTGTTTAAAATAGGCACGTTAAGCCCTCTTAATTTCTATACTGCTTAAGCATTTTTTTTGAATATTAATTTGTAAATATACATCAGTTAGGCTCGTTTTATCGTTGCCAATGTATGATTAAATATTGAATTAGCTCGATTGAATCATCAACTATAGTTAATCATTGCTGTTAAATAAAAGGATATAGTTGATAACTATATATCAATAGTTGTTTTTTATTGAATAGTTTTTTAAGGTATTAGTGATTATTATTTCATAAAGTTCTGTAAAGGAAGTTAATTTCTTAAAATCAATCTAATCTGCAGTCACTGATTTTTAAAACTGATTAAAAATTCTTTACTTATCTCTTAAATGTGTAGCGCCGTAGTGGCATTTTTAAGTTTTTATATGAAAGGATATGCAATGCATTTATCAAATACATCGACCTTTCCGAGAGAAAAGAAAGAAAACGTGTCTTCAAAATAAGATGCAATATGTTTAGATAATATTGAAATAAAATCTTTAGCTTTAATATACCGAAAATATATCATCAAAATATTTACACACAAATAGTACACCTTGAAGAGTGACAGTAATTTCAATGTTTTTTATGCGGCATAATATAAATAATAAAAAAGTTTAAAAAAGTGAAAAGCCTTTCTTGGGTATATCGTATTATAGTTTAAAAAAAAAAAATCGAAAGCTGTTTTTTATTTGTAAATTATTCGCATTTGAACCATTTTTCACTGGTATATGCTTGAATGAAATATTTCTTTCATGGCCAGTTTCCCAAAGTACTTAAACATATACTAATTAACATTCTTTTTCACCAGAGTGGAAAGATTTAAACTGTGCTTTTTCTGGATGTTACGTTTATGGTAAAAAGCTTAAGGATTAAAATAATGTGTTTGTCATTATTTAATCCTTAATGCTCTTATGACCTTCAAACAAATTGCATAAGAAAGATTTCTTCAAAGGACAACAAAGTACACATTTTGTTTGAGGTATTTATTAAAAGATATTCTGATGCATGTGAGCCTTGTAAAGAGTATAGAATGCACCTGTTTGACAACAGTAGTATTTTATAAACAATGAGATAAGAACAGTGACACAGTGTCTTTATGATAACAATATTGTACCGCAACAAAAGATTACTTTGACCAAAGCTACCAATTAAAAATGTCTCGACTGTTCCTGAATTATGCGTGGTGCATTCAGCGTTGGAAGAAAAGGTTGCGTAATAAAATTAATTCAGGCTGCTGTCCTTTTATAACATTTAGTTTCAAAGACCGGAAGGTTAAGGACAGAAAATATCTATTATCATTTTAACATTACAGATTAAGGAGGTGGAGTCGGGCTTTAAACAATAGTACAAAGATAGTTTAACATCTAAATTATCCAAGCCGTTATTTAATTGCCTGTGTACTTTCATTTGCAAGATGGTTTCAAAATTTCATTGTTTGCCACAGCGTTTGATTGCATTTAGTGTTTTTGTTAATATGACTTGGCAACGGCAACTCATCGTTATCCTTAGTCAATTGCCCTCTCAACTGCGTATCTATATTTTTGGAATATATTGTATTCTATACACAAATATCAGGGCAGACATTTAAATGAGTATCTTGTTAGGTGGGAGGTAGGCTTTAATTGCTGTAGTTAAGTTCAAAATATTTGAAAAATGCACTCATTATGTTGTTTTAGACTTAAGACTAAATGGTTTGAAATTGTCAGAAAATTATAATATTATAATTGCATTTTCAGATACATAGCAATAATTATTCAATTGTTTAATCCAGCTATTTTATTCCTATTTTTGTGTGCAGTTAGTGAGTTATCTAAATGGAAAAATGTATAAAAAGAAATCAGTCTTTTCTTCCATTGTTTTTAATATTTAATGTTTTCTCTTCTACTTCTTAATTCTTCACCAAATTTTTTTTTTCAACTGAAATGTGAAAATTTTCTATAATAAAACTATTAATTTAAAGGCAAAATGATTAAAGAGGAATGACATGCACATTGATCGTCAAAAGATTCAGAAGAATATAAATTAATTTATATATTTTTTTCTGGTATGTTTCTGTTGGGTAAAAAACATTAATGATTTTATGGGTAATAACTCAGACATTAATATTTTAAGTTATGGAAATACTTGAGTGGACATAAAAATCGCTTGTTGGAAGCATTATGTTAGAAAAGTGTCGTTGTTGAGCAATTATATGTATTTAATAAATATATTAAAATATGTTAATTTTGATCCTACAAAAAACAGCAAGCGCTTCCCAGACTGATGAGGAAAAGTAAAAACGCATATATTCCATAATAATATGTTCATTATCTGAAGATATTTGGATATAAATCTTGAAAATAATTTATCACTGATGATTTATATTTTTGGCAATACAAAATGATATTAGAACACAACTGAGAAAATGCTAACAATTTTCAAAATATCTTTTATGTCTCTTGAATGCATGGTTACTCAAGGGAATTATGAGTCAAACACAGAATTAAAATATTTTTCATCTAATTCATTTGACATACGTTATGTAAATTTTTTTTTACATAAAGGCTTTTTTTCCTAGATTAAAAAAAAACGTTATTGATTTCTTTTATGCATATTTGTATGATGTGAAATATTACTTTCTTTTAATAATGTAGTGAGCAATTTAATTGAGCTAACTAAAATTTTCACCTTTTACATTTCGGAAATGTTTCAAATACTTGTTTGCTTCGAGATCAAATGGAAATTTTTCAAGAGGTAAAAATACTAAATGTATTTGTACACAACGGTTAGATTTTCTTAAATTGTTTAGACTCCATGTTATGCTGTTCTTCATTCCATCAAAAGTCAAGAAGTGAATTGATGATGAATAGGAATCAGAAAAAGGATTCGATAAGTAGTAATTAAAAAACATAATTTTGTGACTTGCTTGCATCATTATAATGTAACAAGTATTTTTGATGGCGAGAAAAAAGCACTTTAGTAAAAGACTTGAGACTGGGATTTTACTTAAAGGCAAATGCCGAAAAGATATTTATCCAATATTATCGAATAGGCCTTGATGAGAGAGAATTGTCCCTCCAATTAAAGGGAGCGTGTGTTTAATAATCGCTTCCAATTAAAAAAGAAGTGCTTCAATAATTATTTTTGCTCATTAATCATATCTTCGAGAGGCTTATTTTTCTAACAAGAGATAGTTCTTGTTCTTAAGATTACTTGTTTAATTCTATCAACGCTTTACTATAATTTAAGAAGTATGCAAATAATGGATCAAAGAACTAAATGAATTATTAATATTTGCATTCTGTTAGCTTAACAACTTAATAGAGTTACCAGAATATGCATTTTACAAATATATGAAAATAAATTACTTACTTTCCCACCATCAGGAGAAATTCTACTTTTTTTTTTAACTTACTTTCTTTATTTTATTGTTTTGATACTCCCTTATATGTAGAACTGGCCAATTTATTTAATTAAGGGATTTAAAATATGCCTGTAAACTTACAGTTAAATATAAAATATTTAATAATAAAAGTACGCATATGTAATATTATAAAGTACTATGGATAGTAAAATTGCAGTTAAACATTAACTAAACTTTTGCGAAAACATTTTTTATCTCATATTGTAAAAATCATTTCATATAGTTTTTCTTTAGTTTTCATGCATTTTTAAAAATTTTTTGTTCCAATACTGACTAAACAGCACAATTTTTTAAAAGGCAATAAAAATAATTCCCAACAATGATAATTTGATAATTAAAATGTTTTCTTCGTATGCAGTAATCTATTATTTTGATGTAAATTTGAAGGAAATTGAAGTGTTGGAAGCATCTTGGGTAAATATACATTTTTTTGTTTTTATTAGACTTGGATAACTTTTAATGAAGTACGTATACAAAATTTGTAATTACTCTGAAGTTCCGAAATACACATGTCTTCTAAGTGCTTCCAGAAAAAAAAAAAAAAAAAAAATGTATTAGCTTTGTAACTAAATGCCGTTGTTTCTGTTTTTTTCATGTTCATCTATAATTAAAAAGGAGTGCGCATTTAAAATTTGTGAGGCGATTGATAAATTATCTTTTCCTTTTGAAATCGAAATACGGTATGAAAAATGTGCAGAGATTTATTTTTATAGTTTTCATCATATATTAACTGCGTACGTACTTCCGATTAAAATTATTAGACAAGAAGATAATATCAAATAAAGATAAGATATTTGATACTGACCTCAATGAATGTGGAAATAGGATCAAATTGATTTTACAGAGATTTTGAAATCTATCTTTTGCAATTTTAAAAGAAAAAAATTGTGTAAAGAATTAAATAATTTAAATACGAAATTTTAAGAAATATAAGAAGGTCTCTTATAAAAATCATTTATCGTGTTATATTTTGGTTTTTTTTCAATTTTTTATCGGGCTTATATGACTTTTTTTTTATATACTGTCTTGCCACTTTATTTTAAAAATGCGTTGCTTGGAATTAGTTTATGATTACTATTTTAAAAATAACTTTAACACAATTTTTTTCGTTTTTTTTGAAAATTATTTTTATGATAAATGACTTTTTGTTATAAAAGTTATACACTGGATAAATAAATTTTAAATGGATTAATTTGTTCACCTTTCTTTCTAAAGCTTAATAATTAATTCTGTTTGTATTATAAAATTAGAAAATTAAAATCATTAATTAATTTAGTGATTTTTAATAAGACAACAGTGTTTATTAAATTAGTTTTTGAACTATATGATATATCTTTATAGTAGCATTCCTATGTAATTCCTGCATTTTACCAATTTTAGGCTTTTTAAAAAATTAGAAATTATTTAAATTAAAATTAGTAACAATTTGTATTAAATATTAGATAGATAACTTAAACTGTTTTTTTACTTATTTTATACTATTTTACTCACAGTTTTATTATAGTACAATAATTCATTAAATCATTATATCCTGTGAATTATGAATAAAATTTTTTGAATCACATTTTCCCTAGGTAATTGAAACTCACTCGGTAAGTAAATTTAATATTTATATTTTATGTAGAACACGTACAGAAAACTCTTGCATTTTTATTATTATATCTTAGAAAGACATTCTAAAAATAAATGACAGAATTAAAATAAATAAGTGCAATAATTCTCCCAATGTAATAAAACTAAAAAATTAGAATACTACCAAACTTTTATCCGAATCTATGTAACCAATTAAAATTGTGTTCAATTTTTAAATAACTGCATGTTGTTATTACTTATTACTCACACACACATTTATATGTGTGTTATAGATAGTGTGGATGTATTCTTTGAATTTATCTTCTTTCTCTGTTCGAATAATTTTTAAAATTAAGATTAAAAATATGTTTCTATCCATAACGCACTGTGTTTATATTGTAGAGTAATATATTTATTAAGCAATGTTTAGTTTAAAAATCTTTCATTCAAAGAATCTAAAAACCTGAGCTTACAATAAATTATATATTTCAAACTTAAATGATTTATAATATTCTTCATGTCATTTCAAAGAATCTAAAACTTTTTTCAAGTCCTGCAATTTGCAAATAAATATCTCTAAGACAGCTTGAATTGCAAATAATCGAAATTCCACAACTTACTCTATTTGATACAAGATTAAATTTATCTCTCACAATAAATAGTTAAGCAATCGAATATATTGTTCTTCATCCTCATTCACTTAATAAACGCGCTAAGTTTGAATCGAGATATTATTAAAGTTAATTTGAAGTCTAATGTTCAAATGAAACTCAATGCAAGAGTTGCTGAACTTATCCATGTAATTCAAATTTTTCGTATGAAATAGCACTATGACATCAAATATTATGAGGTATGTAGTGATAGCTGTTTTTAAATTTGGTAGAAAATTAGAAAACAGAAAATAACTTAGCCTAATTAAGGATTTTGTTAGGATCAGCTAAGAAAAATTCAGTTAGTTTATCTTTGATATTACTATACTTAAATTATAATTGAAAATCGTAAATGCTATGTAAAATTATACAAATCAAATTACAATTGGTATAAATAAGTGGTCAAAAAGTACTTGAATTCAATAAAAATTCGAAGACATTCATAATGTAAATCTTATTCTCAAATCGAATTCGTATTTTACATTCAAGCTCTATCTTTCAGCTTCGTATTTCTGAATACTGATACAAAAACCTTATTAATTTTTTTGGCTAAGCTATTTTCTGTTACATTTCTGCTTTCATGTGAAAAAAAAAAAAAAGTAAGTTCTCGATCATTGAAACAAATAAATAAAAAAACAGCATTCGAAATTTATTATTGTGTATATTTTTTTCTCTGAAGCTGTATTAAAAGTAATTTATGTTAGATGTATTACAATAAAATATGAATAAAGGAATTGGATATTTTTGCATTAATGTATATTTGTGATCTTTTATTACTCCTATGAATAGTTGTAAAAATAATTTATATAATTAGATATTAAGATATAGATATATTCCTCATTATTATCAATTAAAAAGAAAGGTGAACATAGAAATTAACTGAAGATTGAAAATAGAAAGTCTTATTGTAATTATAAAATAAAGATTGAAATTAAAACTTTCACTAAAATAAGAAAATGTGTTATTCAATTCAAACCATCAAAATTTTTTTTTCAGGTTTTTTTCTGCATTGGAAATGATATTTTTATTTTCGTTAGAACAATTTTGTTTACACAAAGACAAAAAGTGTAATAAAAGCAAGGGCAAATAAAATAACCTATTCAAATGAATTGATAAATTATTTTTCAGTACGTTCAAATATACAAAAACTTCCATAGTGATATTTATAAATTCCAAATTGTGTACCTCTGAAGGACCGAATGCAATAAATTGATTAATTTATATGATTATAATATTAGAAAATTCAACGTTTTCACCAATGTTTGAATTGGCAGTGATACAGTGCAAAATACAATATGATTAATTGTCTGATTTTAATACTTAGTTGGTTTACTATTTGCATTTTTAACTTCTTTTAATGTGTTGGGCATCGATGAAACCAATTTCTCAGTTACAGAGAAATGTCCATTCTTCAAGCAATGCTCTCTCAGATCTTTATTTCTAACTTGTCCTTTTCTATTTTTTTTCTGTCTGTAGGATTAAGGTCTGGGCTGTGGATTGCGTTTGCTTTGGGGTGTGGTATAACAGCTACTGTTTAACTACAAGCGCAGTATGCTAATGTCTATTTTGATTTCTGGTTATTTTTAAATTATTTACAACACGTTAAAAAAAGTATCCATAGTAGTATTTATAAATACAAAATTGTCCACCTCCGAAACAATCTAAAAATCATCGTTGACCCGTCTTCATGTATCACAGTAGAAACAATATTTTTAATTTTTTCCAAAAAATATAAAATATTAAATTTCGATTCACCTGGGAATATTACTCATTTCTAGTAATTTAAAATGTCTTTTTCGTGGAATTTTTATATTTCAATCGTTTCTTTCTGTTAACTATATTTTTATTTGTGTGTGTTAAATTCGACTGTTCTTTTTTTTCGAATAGAATTTCTTCGAATTCCAGAAATAATATTATTTTTGTTAATTATTTCCATATCCTTTGGTATGTCTACTGCTCTCTTTTTCGGCTCAATTTGAATTTTCCTGATTATTTCTCTCTTATCGTGTTCACTCGTCTTAAATACGAATAATTGTTTGTACAGTATAATTATGCTTATTTGATTAAGTGATTCAGACTCATTTTTCAGTTTTATTAGGAGCTCTCGATTTTCTAATTTCTGTTCTTTTAGTCTTCATTTATCCATCTGTTTGGAAAAAAATTCAAATGTATATAAACACTTTAAATTGCTGAAAAATGTCTGAAATAGCATAAACAGCGTAGAAAATACTCACTAAATTTCGCGCGAGCTTTTACGTGAGCTGAGAAAATGGATTAATTAACATTTTTGTAGCCCAAATAATCAATAGTTTGAAGTTTATTTATCATAAAATATTTTATACTGGTAGTTAGCTGAACGAAGAGTTACGGAACTGAATAAATTTTTTTTTAATAAAATGATTCTTCCCATGGTTTGTGTATTACTGTATATCTTCTTAAAGAAATACAGTAAAATATCTTTTTAAATACAGTTACACGGCAATGCAGATGCAATTAAGTAAGATATCCGTATCTCGCACTTTTTCACAAGTAGTTAAATTTCCTACAGTATAAAAACATATTTAATTTGTAATAAATATATTTCCTTTTTTTTTATGTTCTGAAAAAAAAACCAATTTCTTTTACAGAGTGGGCTTTAAATTTGTAGAGTTATTTCGTCACATTTAAAATTCGTATCATAGTATTAATTAAATATTTATATATTAAGTTCTTCTCATCTGAACTAATTAGGAGAGGGTCATTAAACTCACAGCAGTTGCAAATCAAAATTTTTATTCTAACAATCTTGAAAAGCAAAATTCATACTTCGGACTAGTTTTTCTCAATTCTGCGATGCAATAGCAAATCTTCATAAAGTAGATCATGTAGAATATCTTAACTCAGAGATAAGTCTGTGATACATCAACATAAATTTGAAGATTATGGATAAAATCATCACCGTGACATCATCCGCAAGCATCTTGTTAGGACGAATGCGCACAGCGAAGTTCGTCCTTCAAGGTCGAATTGAACTGGTTATTGAGGTATACATTTTGTCTTCCGTTAATAATGCTTGATTTGCGAGTGCCATTTCGTAGCCGGTTTCAGCCATCCCTTTGCCTGAGGCAAAGAAGGCTCATGCATGAGAGCACAAAAAGATGGAGCTGTCATTCAACAGTGAATTTTGAACTCCTTTCTTAATCTAGTACAGGATTTTTCGTTCACTTTGAATTCGATTTCATATGAAGGACACTCAAAGCAACTGTTTGATAAAAAGCTTGTGTTCGTAATATGGTTTCTATTACGTTTTATCAAGTGCAAAAGCACTAATGGATAGAAAGCTTTTTCAAGTTAAAACTATATTATAACGTACTTTTTAATATCAAATTTTATTCAGAAAATTAAATTTGATGAATACTTTATTTTGATGAATTTGTGATTTTCTACATTAGATGAATACGTAATAAAAATTTTTTTTTTATTTTTATGTAAATATTGAACAGAAACATTACCACATGATCTTTTTTACTATCAATTTAAAATTAATTGTAAATATTATAGAATTTATATTATTCATTATGAAATAGAATGCACAAGAGCTAAAAATTATAGAATTAATTTTACAGAGCTTAGAAAATATTTAAAATATAATAATATTTATGATTTTCTCTAAAACTTTAAGATAATACACGAAATCAAACCTGGGCATTTTAACTACTCTCAATAAAATTCATATTAGATTTGAGATTAGTTTATGTTTTCAATCTATCATACCTGGCTAAATGTCGTATATTTAATTTTCTATCAGTTGGAGTGGGAAAAGTTTCAATGCTTCTTAAATCCTATAACATCTTATTTACATTTAATTATTAATTAAACCTTTACCTAAAAGTCTCTTTCTTATATTCACCTTTTATGCTTCAAAATAATTATTTAAAGAAGTACATTTTATTTCAAGCAAAATGATACTTTGACTTAAAATAGCTTTTTTAGCCTCGAGTATGAATGAAAATATTACGATATCATAGTCGAATTGATACGACTAATGAAATGCAGAAAAAGAATAAAGGAATATTTTTTGCGATTCACTTCTTGAAATTCATTTTACGTTGCACAACTGAAATTGTCTCTTATGCACTTAGTTTAGAAGATGAAATTTTGCTGTTAGACTTCGTAAAAATTGAGCTTGTCGATTTGAATTTTCTATCTTTGTACTGCCAAGAAAAAGTTTGGGCGAAATCTTGCAACCCACAGGATATTTGCCAATGTGGGACGTCCTCTGAAAAGGATGTGTGTTCAGCCTTAAACAGACACTAATATTTTGCAACACTACTTGTACAGGAGTGGGTGAAGGTTAGACTGTAAAGAATTCGATAGTCTTGACTCGTAAACTGTAAGGTCACGCTAACAGACGTTACTTCATCATGGCGGTACTTGTCAGAGAAAATGGGTTAATTGCATAGGTTTGTTGAATAAATTTTTGTCGTTTGAAGAATAAAAAAGGGAGCTGATTGTTCCAAGAATTCATTTTAGCAATCAATAGCCTCTTTTTACAATGCAAAAATATTTTATTTATAATATTAAAATTGAAGACTTTTCTTTTTTAACTATGCATACTTCACCCATTTTTGACCAAGTTTAGAAGAAATACCACCATCATAAATTTAACGCTTTGATGTATCATCATGGTAATTAGTATTATTGCATAAGTTTAAAGTCAAATTTCTAACCTTTTAATAATGTGCAATCTTGGATGACATGACTTATAGATAAATAATAATGATGATATTAATTTATATCTTTGATAATTTTTTGAGTATGATGAAAAAAATATGCTAGCATTTTTTAACATCCATTTAACTTTTATTATAGTTTTTAAACATACAAAATAAATTCTTGCGCAAGATGCTTTTATTTTATTAAAGGATCTATTTATGTTATTTATATGTAAAAAAAAAAGTACTAAAGCTTTGATTTTCTGAGCAAACCTTTCATTAAGCATTTATTTCACACTACGTGCATTTCTTGACACTATCAAAAGAAGTTAGCTTACAATTAGTTGCCAATTTCCTACAAAAATCTTTATAAAAGTTCAATAAAAACATTTATTACTTCTTTTTGTACGGAATCAAAATTACGCCTGTATTTATAAGTTATATCAAATCATTGAATATTCAAAAAATTGCTGAAACAATTTTTAATTAATGATTCGAGTTCGGTTTTAAGATTCGAGGTGTAGCGATATCACAGAATTTCGACACATTTCGACATTTATTATTACTGAAATGAATAAAACTTGTTTTATATTTTTCGAGTAAACAAAAACTGGTAGTAGAACTTATCAGTTTCGCAATTTTCTATGATGGTAATTTATATTGTGAAATTCGAATCAGATTGCTATCGCAATATCCATTGAAGTATGCGAGTTTGATAATAAGTCACGTTTACTGTAAGATACCAGACAAACTCTACAACAATGATATGATATTTAAAAGAAATATTTATATTCTTAATACTTGTTTCAATTCAACAACTGAGATATATCTCTATTATTGAAAAGGAAGAGAAAAAAAAAGTAATATTTGTGCAAATATTAGAGTTTTCTGTATTTTCTTGGACAAGGTCATGATATGAATAAATAAGTTCTTTTTATAGACAACCTTAAGATGCAAAGTGATTAATGGATGGGTTCCTAATTTTGAATTCATAGGGAAAATATTCGTCAAATGTGAAACAATATATATTAAATTTTAAGAATTTGCTCGAATGCTCATTTTTCTGATGGTTTAAAGTAATTATTATTATGATTTCTCTGTACTTAACGGATTTTAATAATATGGAATATATATCAAGATATATATATATATATATATATGGAATATGGATCTCTGGAATATGAATCAAGAGTGTAATATGTGAATTATATTTTAAACTGAATTACATTATTTCTATTCTTAAATTATTGCAATGCAAATTTTTTCTATAATCTTATTTGACTGTGAAAGAAATTTTTCTTACTGAATTATCTGTTACATATTTTTATCATTATATAAATATGTAAACAGATACTTCAGTTAGAAAATTTCTTTATATATGCATTATAAGCATTCCAGTACCTTAACCTCTTAAAACCCATTTCTCTTAGTAGTTAGAGTTACAACTTGTTTCATATATGAACAAGTTGTAACTCTAAGAGAAATGGGTTTTACATTGACATTGCATAATACAAGTTTTAGAGCTGCTACAAGCAAGAATTTTTATAGCATTTTAATTTAAATGTAAATATAAATTTTTAGAACAATTTAAAAATACATTTCTGATCTTATGCTCCCCATTTTTAAAATACAATGCTACGTAACTACGTACTCGTCCTATTTGAAGACCAGTGGTAAAGTCAGCAGTTAATGTGCAAGAGAGTTCAGATTTAAATATTCTGGAGACATCCGTTGGAGTTGCTACTTTAAGAAACGAGAAGACTTGTTGACAATTGTCCTGGAAGGCAGTGCTTTTTCGCGCGTCGGTGGGCTGTTTCTGATTTACATATATGGAACATGACGTCCACACATATACAGAAAACATCAAATACAGTATTAAGACAGAAGTTCATTTGTGGTACTCAAATGACTTCTTGTCTCAAATAAATTTCTTTATCGGAGATTTCAATCAGAAACGTTTTTTATCGATTCTTTTTCTAGCAAATTCTAATCATTATCAATATCACCTGTATCTGACCAAGACCGTGAATTCGGGAACACTGTTTTCAAATATTTCACGCACCCAAGGATTTGGGACACACGCAAGAGTTTAATGTGTTTTCTGGACTCTTCTTCATTCATCACTTATTATAAATACCTCTCTTCACCACTCTTACACTATTTCGTGATCAACTGACACGCTACTATTATCAAAAACGATCTCTTCTAATCGCCTTTTGGATGCTGTGTTTTCGTTCTTGTATGTTTTCGTACTGCAGCTTCTGCTGCCGAGATAGCATCGTCTCACCTTTGGCAAATATATATTTATAGATTGAAACGTGAAAATACTTTTTGTATTCGATATGGTGTAGTTTATAAATAAGAAATATATAGATGAATAAAATATAACCAAATTATAAAACTGAAAGATCTAAAAATTGTTATAGATTTATTATGCCGAAATAGAAGCAGTTTAATAATATCTCCAATAAACATATAGTTATGAAATATATATTTACATTTTTAATTTAATCCAGTGCAATTCCACGGTTTTTACATCTCAAATCAAATGGCTTAGAAATTATTTTAAAAAAATTCAGACTTAATAAATAAACTTCAATTTCACATTTATCTTTAGAAAAATAACTCATTTGAATAAAATATTGTAGATACTTGTTGCATGGAAGTTTAACATCGCAAAATCGCTGAATTAAAAAAATCTTTTGAAAGGATCTTTGGTAGTTAGTTTTAACTGAGTCATTTTGACATTTAATCTGTTCTTAAATGTAAGATACAGAAAATAGTCGTATTGCTTACTAAGATTTTATTCAAGTTCTTGTTGATATTATATTTAAAAGACTTAATATTAAACACATGTATTTTTTAATAAATTAAAATAGATGGCTGAATTTTTAGAACCTCAATTGAGCTAAAAGTATAATTATGTTTTTTGGGTATTTAAACCATTTGTACAGATAAAAGCAACAGAGCAGTGGATAGATAAAAATATGCTCAAGAATTCAGTCATTTGGATAGTATTAAACCTTCACATAGACTTCTTCCTACTCATTGAAAAGAAGATATTCTTCGGTTTCGCGTAGAGACATACCCTTCTAACTCTAAACTCCACAGATTTGGCATGACTTCATCTCCATTATGCCCATTCTGCAAAACTCCGAAACCATTGAACACATTTTATTTCAATGCTTGAAATATGTTGAACCAAGAGACAAGCTACAAAGTGCTTTCGGTTATAAAGTTCTTTTTCTTATTCTTGGATATTTGATATGTCAAAGGATGCGTATTATAAGACAGACTTAACCCTGTAAGCTATGTGATACCCCACACTTTCTTTCTGGGGATTATTACTTTTTATTTCTAGTACTACTTGTACTTCATGTATTCTTATCATCATTCCACGGTGAAAATATCATGGTCTATTTGATCTGCTATTTTATCCATTTCTGTCCATTTGGGATCCATCATAGGAAATGGAATCAAGAATTTCGAATTTTAGGCGATAAATATTTGCCTTTGTTCAATTTTTTTATCTCTAGCATTTTAACAGCATTTGGATAAAAAATTGAGATAAAACAGCAGCATCGAGCACAAATTTCAAATAGACAAGACAAGACTAGACCATTTGTAGCCGAAGCTTACATATATTTTATGCGTGTCTAAATATTGATCTTATTTGAAAAAAATTATTCAAAGTGTTAAATAAGACATCATTTAAATTCAATATATTTTTAAATTTCTAAGAAAATAAATATTTATTTTAAAGTTACACAAATTTATTCAGTCATTCTCATGTATAAAATTGGATCATAAATGCTCCTTACTGCAAACTTAATTCTTTGATATATCTTTATATATCAAAGAATATAGATATAAAGATATATACAAAGATATATATGTATTGGTCAATCGGATATTTTTAATTTTTTTTATTAATATTTAAAAAGTTAGAAGAGAATTTGTGAAAATTTATTGAAAGAAATTTAGTTCTTTAAGAAATTTTTATTCACTTATAAACTAAATTTATTAATACTATTATTCTCAGGTGTAAAATTTGAATATATCTGTTCCTTTTTGCAATCTGAAAAGAATCTGTCTCTTTCTAAGATATGTTTAGGATTTTATTTTTGTATAAATATTGTTTAAATTAAGAATTTTCTTTTACTATTCAGTCGTTAAGATATAAAACAACAACAACATTAATAATAATAATAACAACAGACGAGCTTAATGACAATGAAGAGACTATTTTTTTACTGTAACGGCATAGCGTAGAGCGTGATTGCTAGTGTATTTCGAAACAATGTCTGTTTTTCTTAGGAGATGAAATGCTAACTACCTTCGAACAGCCACCAAGTCTAATTTGTAGTGTTGTAACGAGCTCAAATTGGTTTTACTAAAGAAAGCCGAAGCAACTGCATTTTCACACTAGGTAAGTGTTAGAGGAAATAATCAGCTAAGATGGTTCTCTAAACACATATGCTTAATTTTATTCTTTTTCAATTAAAATTATCCTAACTGATAATATTGACTGCAAAAATCCCTGAACAAAACAAAAAAGCGTTGTGTGCTAATATATATAATAATTACTTTGCTTTTTGAAATATTGTAATGTTCAACCATATAGAACACTGTCCGAGAAGAATGGAATTCCCCGTTGCCATGAGAAAAAGTATTTATGGAATATGTTCCTAAAAATGTCAAAATCTTGTATACTCCGAATGGCCAAAATCTTTTTATTCGAAATTCTCCATTGACGTTCAACGACTGCATAGAAAATTTTTTCATTTGTATGCTTACTGTTTTTATTTTCTTCATTCGATGAAGTGTTGAATTGTCAAAATGAATAAATTTAACAAAAAAGCAAAATAAATATTTCGGTCTCAGAAAAAAATCAAATTTTTGCCATTAACAAGTTATATTTTGCTTCAATATACATCCAGAAATAAATTAAAATGGATAATTTAAAATTTAGGTTCCGTTATGACAAATTTGAATGATTTTTTAAAAACCCTATTGAAGAGTATTATATTGTTGTAAAATGTTACAGAATATTTTTGGAATTTAATCTTGTATTCCTAAAAAGTTTTTCTGAAATCATAAAATGTTTTCTTATTACGTCCTATTAGAGTCAAAGATGCATTTAATTGAAATGATAATGTATCATATTTATCTTTTCTTAAATGTTAACGGGCATTTAAAATGTAAGAGATGCAAAAATTGGAAAAAGATTTACATATATTTAATTCAATATAAAACAAATTGTTATTTCCAGTAATGTTTATTTTTAAGTTCGAGCGATTTATTTACTAATTTTTGATAAAATTATGATTTTTTGCAACGTCTATTTATATATTTTAACTTAGAATACTGTTTTCGCGCGTTTTCTCAACATCAGTTGAATTTTGTTTGCTATCTGCATTGAATACAAACACTCTGTGTCAACAATCTATTACAATTCATCATTATCTATCTATTCATTCAATTATAACTATCGATTGTCAAAATTGAAAATTAATGCAAACCATAACCTCACGAACATATGCGGAATACTTTTTTTTTTTTCTTCAGGATTTGTAGACTTCGCTAGGCAGCTTCGTTTCTTATGATTCTTCAATTTTCAAAACATAAATGTATGTTTATGCTTTTAAGTTGTACAAGTGTTATATATTGTCTAAAAATACGTATGCATTTTGAAAATCTATCATTTCGATCAACCATCATCGAAAAGATGAAAATCAAACCAAATGACTAGCTTTATTAACAATCAAACTGTGCAAATTTTACAGATAATACAATATTTTCGCAAGAAGTTTTTCGCAGTTTTTTTTTTTTTTTTTTAAATTCGTTGTTATATTAGCAAAACAAATTACCGCCAATTCTATTTTTAAAATGTAAATATCATTATCTATTGTAAAAAACTATTGTATTATGTAAATAAATATTTCTCGTTTTCATTTCTAGCTTATTTTTATTAACTTCTCTTTTATTATCGTCTTGTTGAGATAAATTTCTTCGTGCAGTTTTGGATGTGAATTCGAAAGTAATGCACACTTTAAGTAAACAGACATTTTTAATATAAATGCTTCCATGTTGAAAGATACTCAACTTTAATGGATCACCAAAACGCATTTTTGCTGGGTGTGATCATTAAAATATTAAGATTCAATGCGGATGTCTAATTCTTTTGAAGTGACTCATGACGACAGAAATATATAGACGTGCTACGAAATCAAGGTACCTACTTATCTTCTCTCTGTCAGAAATAAAATAAAAATAAATAATTTTCAAAAAAAAATTAACATTATCTGAATTTTTGTTCCGATAAAAACAAATGCACTCATTTGCTTTCATGTCACATATAAGACACAGGCAGATTTTCGTTGTTATTTGTCTTTCCAACATTTTTTTTTTGGGGGAGAGGTTGTGGAAACTTTCTATTGACGGTGAGTTGAATGGCTGCCACATGGAGGGGAAGGAATTTCTCAGACGCCATGCAGGTGCACTATTCTCAAACGAGACAGGAGCTTCCCACTGATGCTCTTTAAAAAAGATTGAAACGTAGACATTCTGAATCTTTGCATTTGGCTTAGATATAAAAGTATTTTGATTTAGTATTAATATTATCTACTGTACTCTTTTATTGAAAAAACAGGGAAATGTCGATTTCAAAATTAGAAAAATATATTTAAAAAAAAAAACAATGTTTACAGTGCGATCTCAGCTTGCAATGGATAATTTCATATTTTATATGCCTTTTCCGTTGATGGTTAGTTGAAAGATTTATCAATCATGGGTTATTAAGGGCATTCTTGATCAATGGAAGTGCTCAATTAGACGTTTACTTTTGCGAATAAAAATTAAAAATGATGCAAAATCAAAACTTGACATTGAGTTACACATTTGCAAGCATTACCTTAAATCCATCTAGATTTTATTGCTCATAACATTTAAATTTTTTCAACTATCATTACATGAATATTTTATTTTTTGCTTGATGGTAGCCATATTAAATTGAATGTCTATGCGCTTGGCAATATCAGCAAAGTACGTAAAAACCTGAATTTTCGTAATTACCGTATCGAAGATGTTTGTATCTAGCAAAAGAATTTTTAATTTTAAAAATATATTCTTACATATGAACATCATATTCGAAATAGATAAAAGTAAAGGAATAAGAAAAAATAAATATTAAATCTGAGATATTATCATAAATACTAGTATCTCGTTAATTGTATTTTTCACAGTTGTGCTGTTAAAAATTAATAAGAACTCATTATTTAAAACTGCATTTAGTAATTTATTTAAAACTATAATTTATTAGAAATTTTCTTCATTTATTACTCTTACCTTTATCATAACTACAGAAATTATATAGGAATGAAAAAAAATAAGCTGTCATGTTTAATGCTAACAGCTTATATTTATTTCATTATTTATGAGAAATATTTAACATAAATAATCTTGTATAAATACTTCTTTAACACGCACAGTTTAATTAAAAACAATTGAAAGTTAACGAACTAACTCAATTATATTTTCAATAAAAATAAGTAAAATTGATCAACTTTGAGATTTAAATTTCTTCATATGAAGTTTTAGCAATTACTGCTTAATTAGCTTATACTTCTTAAATATTTGCTCAGTATTTTATAGCATTTATTGTAAAATAGGAGTTTTTCGAACTCACTGTAAAATAAACAATTACCATTGCTTTATAAAATAATCTGTGTATAGCTTGTTCAAAAAGATATTCTGCTTGATTTTGAATTTTCTATGTTTTTATTTCTTTAATAGTTAAATTTTCATAACTGCATACCACTTTCAATTTAATTAACAGAGCTTAGCACATTTCTGTAAATAGATATGAACTGAAGGTTTTTGAAACTCAATATAGATTATTAGAATTAAAAATAGTTTCTGATTAATTGACTGACTTTAAATAACATTATAAATTATTTGTTAAAATTTTTCAGGTATTTCGAATTTACTTTGCACTATAATAATATAATTTAAAAGAAATCTAATATTGTTCTTAAATCTATCTTTACAAAAACTGAATTTTTGTTTTTATAATGCTTGTCTATTATTTAAAAAATTTTTTTTTTTGAAAGAAATGAAATCTCTCAGAATTGAAATCTTTAACAGTAATATGTGAGATCTTTATCTTTAATGAAAATTGCCCCAAACAGCAACACGTGCTAAAAGTTTCCTTTTTGTGAAAACTGAGAAGTCGTTGCGATATTTTTCTTTATCAGCGGATCTCTGTTCATCTTATTCTGCACGCATCCGTAACCCTCGAAAGTTTAAAATGAACTTCCTTTCAACCAAGCTGAACTAATTAATAAGTTTCAGCTTTTGGGCACCAAACTTTCTAGGAGAATTTTCAGATTTTTAAAATACGACGACATTTATATCATTCTGTAGATGACTTCGTATTAAATTTCGTATTAATTTTTTTTTTTTTTTTTTACCTTTTATAATTGAAGAGTTCATTTTGTTTTTAATAAAATAAATGGTCGAAAACTCTCCTTAAATTCTAATTATCGGTAAAGAAATTATTAATTTTTTTTTATATATTACCCATAAATAATAGCATTAGTCAAAATAATAAAAAAACAATTATTAATATTAGCAATAATTATAAGAAGGTAAAATGAGTAATATATAATTAATATTTGATCAGAATTTTTTTCACGCTCTTTTTTTTTTTCTCGAATTTTTTAGCTGAAATGAAGTTGTTTAATCTCACTGAAACATCGAAATAAAGATCATTGCTGAGCGAAAAATTGACACAAGCTTTGAAATTTGTTTCACTTAGGTGCATTTTCAAAAAGAATAATTTTAATGTTTTTATTTTATCTGAAAACAATTTCCATAAAAAGCCTCGCGGAAAAAGTTGTTTCACTTGTTCATTTTATTCACTTGGGAAATATGGATGATGTTAAAATATTATTTAAAAGGCAATGAGCTCATATATTTACTGAATTTGGATTGTTTAAGCCTAATTTCTTATTTTTGATATTATTTTCATGTATCAAATTGCGGGATTTATCTTTCTTTCAGTATACTTTAAAATACATTTTCGCATCTTTTTAAGTGAATATTTCGTTTATAATGGTCTTGAACTACTAACAAGAAAACGCTTTGTCTGATTGAAAGTTCACTAATTAAACTATTGTAATGAACAGATAATGTTCCATAGTTTTATATACATTAATGTCTATAAATGAAAATTTCCCAAAATGTTTTATAGGGTACTATTATTATTTAATATCAATGAAAAAAATACGTTAAGGATATTTTTGCTTTTTTACTATGCATTTTAGTTTTAAATCTGATTCAAAATCGTCGTATTAATTAAATTGTCTTTTCATTGTTGGATATATTTTTTTTTTCTGAACTTCTCAAACCGTTAAGAAAATTCATTTCAATATGCTTTTCTATATTTTAGTTTGATTTAAATGTATACTAAATTTCATTCTGTTTTAGCATTCACTGATTTTTGTTACTTTTCCATTGTTAAATACTTTGTAATTTTCAAAATAGCAATTTTTAGAAAGTCTGTAAGGATACGGGTGCAACTTTTAATCTATAAAAGTTATTCTGTTTGTTTTACCATCCCGTTAGAATTAATATTTTTTAAATAATACTTGCTAAATACATATATATTCCTTTATCCTAAATTTTTCAGATTAACAGCCATCAGTTCACTTATTTTCATCAAACAATAGTCAATACTATGTTAAATGTCTTTTTATAAACTGTTTATAGTATTTGCTACTACAGTATCAGAAAATATTTTAGCAATTTCCAAATTAATCTCTAATAATAATATTTAAATGCAACCGGTAATTGTTCCAAATATTCATATGTATTTCAGTGCATCTGTCATCAAGCATGCTGCATTATAAGAATGTAAATAATTAACCTGTTCCGCTGTGGATGAAGAATCCTGTATCATAGATCTATTTCTTAATACGATTTCTGTTTCTTTTCTATTGACATTTTTATAATTGAAAAACATAATTACACAATAAAACGTAACAGATAAGGCCGTTGAATTTATTAATGTTATACAGCAAAAGAAAAGGCTATTTTAAGATAACTGGTCTGGGTTTATTCGTTACTTTATATGCAGCAATAACTTGTAATTTATTGTAAGGTAGTTCGTTTCCTTTTATTGTTAAAAGTTCATTAAATTAAAAAGCTACCATTATATATATATATATATATATATATATATATATATATATATATATATATATATATATATATATATATATATTTCTGGAAACAATTAATTTTGGTCTATAAAATCAATTTATAATTATTATTTATGAACTATTAATTTGATTGCGAGGTTTTAGAATGAATTGATTAAATATCATTTCAACTGAGAGAAGAAAACATTTATCTTTCAGAATCGAAAGAAGTCTAAAATTAGCAATGTAGTGCGTCAAGAAATATCGCCGATCAATTTCCATAGCTTATTAATCATTTGCAAGTTCTTGTATTCAAAAACGCCCTTTAGCCATCATTAAAAACAACGCTTACAAATAAAAATGCCGCGCATAAATTTTAGTTTGGAAAATCCTAAATACAGCCCTGAACCGGTTCTATTAATTTAAGAGCAGGTTATCAAAGCTTGCAACCATCTTTATATGGTTATAATATACTTTTAACCTATTTTTTCATATGTTGGATTGAAAGAATTGAAAAAACATAATAATGCATCTCTACTAAGGCTTGCCTTAATGCTGATTTTGAATTGAAGTTCAATCGAAGAACCTTGATTAATAAAGGAAGCTGTTTCTTCATTCGTGTCTTCCACTAACTAGATTAATTATATATTTAGATTTTATAATTTATTCATATTTTTATACAACTATTCATATTCTTACGTAAAAATCACAACACTCAACGAACAATTAGAATTCACGTTCTTACTTTCGTATTCATATCCTTACATAAAAATGCTATCAATGAAGGAATATTAAATATTGGTATACAGGAACAGAAAAACAGAAAAATGGATGCGAAACCAGAAAATTAAATCTATTATTTATAATTTTGCATAAAAATGCTACACATTTATAACATTTCATTAATTGTGATCCTAATAATAAATTATTTGAATACTCATTTTTTATGGTTTTTATAATAAAAGCTGAATTAATTAACGATTATTATTTATTTTTTTTTTTTTTATGAATTTTGAACTTTATTTCATATTCGTCTTACATGAATTCAAACAATTCTCGTCGTTTCGATTTTGGATGGAAAAATTGTTTTTAAAATTTATTGAAGGAAATGTCCTATATAATTGTAAAATGAGAACTATTGTATTTTTATATTAGTAAGATAAATATTTTATTCCGTGCCTTCTATTTCATAATTATTTAATTATAAGAAGATTTTGTACAAAAAAAATATTGTTTATTTAGTAAAAATTGTTAATTCATCAACGTTGAGGATTTTTTGACATCTCAGAAATATTCGCACAAGTATTGTAGGAATAAGAACTTTTATAAATTTTATATTTATATAAATAAAATAAAAATCTTCTTAATATTATTTCAAAATAATTGTTAAAGTACATAAACAACTTCAAAATTTTATTTAAGGAAATTACGTACATCTGGTACATGCAACTGGCATCATTTTGAAATAAAATATTGTATTCGCTTTTTTCTTCGATATTATTAGTTTAAATAAAACACATCAAAAAGGAAGGAAATTTTTAACTGAATGGATTTTTCATTTAAGGATAAAAAAAATAATACTTTTAACTTTTTGCAATTCTAAAAATGTCTGTGAGAAATCGGGAAAACAATCTTGCCTCCGTAAAGGAATTGTAGTATTTTAAAAGAATTTGAATGCTGATAGGTATGAAAATGGAAGTTGTTCAAACACTTTTCCAAGTGTACAAGAATAAGTTAATTATTTGTTCGTTTCTGACACTTCTTATTATGTAGAATTTGATTGACAATGTTTTTCGTCTGAGTTTATCCTTATTTTTTTATTATTCATATTCTTGGATTACATAATTTTCAATTGAAACCTCAACTTAACTTTTTTTACAGTGAACATGACATATTATTTTTCTTTAGCATTTTATATTCATTAGCTAACATGGATAAAAACAATGATGCCATTTGAAAATAAAACACACTTTTAACTTTCAGCAAATTTGTTCATTCATTAAAATGCTCATTCATTTCAACTCAGACATCTTTGTGGTATACTTTTACGAAGATACCTATCTAGTATTTCTTAAAAGGAATTCATTGGCACAGCATAGCTAAAACTTGCCCTCGTGCCATTACACAATGCTTACCTACCTGTCTTACTTATTTCAAGTTCCTTGAAAATCAAACTTTTACTAAGTGATTGAAATTTGTTTTTTAGAACTAATAATTATTTTTTAGAATTTTTAGTAAGTGAATTAGTTTTTCTCTCAGAAAAAATAACATTTTATTAACATTGCAATTCCTTCGCGCTTTCTTGAGTCCTTTATCACCCAATTTATCTTTTAGACCAAAGGTTCTTAAAGGTGCGTCCTGTAGTATTCAAGAGAAATATCTGCCTAGATATAAAAATAAATATAGTTATGTTTTCTCATTCAAAGATAGCTTTCATTACAAGCAACTAACCTTTTTGGCTGCTAATTTCTTTTTTTTTTTTTTCACTTAAAGTCGCCAAACAGCAATAATGCGTTAAACAAGATTTCAGAGGTGCGGTAACTTCCATGGTTGTCTACCAGGAGCGCTAGTGTCTATGTGGTTTTCAATGTTAAAAACATTTTATTGCATCCTCTGAGACTCCGCCATCTGTAAGGGGAGTTGACCATCTGGATATAAAGCTGCTTAAATGCTCCCCAACTTTTAAAAAATTTGAGAACCACTGTCTTATAATAAAAAATAAAAATAAAATAAAATAAAAATCAGCTAACCAATCCATATCACACCAATTCTACATCTGACTTAGCAATCATGAATGAAATTCTGAGATTGGAGCAATCGAGAGAATATCAATTGATATTCCTCAGTTTGATTCCACAATCAGTATTCAATTCACTTTCACAGAATTGTCACCAGAAATAGATTAAAAATAACAAAGAATCCAATAACAATAAAAAAATCCGAGATGGCTCCGTGATAGCTTCGAGCCAAATTTCTAAATACTGAGTGGGAAAAAGTAAGCTTCGGTCCTGCAACAGCAATCATGCAGCTGTTAATTGTGGAAGGCAAGGGAGAACTGAGGGTGACGCATTGAAAGGGAAACTAGTTGACATTTTTTTCAGACAGGATTTTATTTTATTTCAGGCGTGCAGTTGCTCATGCAGCAAATGGTTTCCTCATTGCATGATTATGAAACTATTATTGTGAAAATTCAAGTTTAAATAGAAAAAAAGCACGAAACAATAAAATTTCATTGACATTTTATTCAATCATTAAAAAGTGGTTTGAGAAAGTTTCATTTACGAACAACATAAGCTATAAAATATTGGAATATTTATTTCTTTTCTATCGAAATGTTCTTTCAGTATATCTTTTTTATGTCGAAAGAATTCCTTTCTCCCAAAAATATCTATTAATAAAATATAATAATTGGGTCAATGAAATAGTTCTAAAATCAAAAGTGCATTCGTCCATTTCTTATCTTTTTTTAATATGAAATTGGCATTAAACAAGTTATTGAATAAAAATGTTGTTTAGGGTTTGGAAAATTTTTATAAATTTAAAGATTAAATAACCAAAACTGTAATCTAATGAAAATTGGAAAGAATTCATTGCTCTCATACTGTTTTTTTTTTGTTGTCGAAAAACTCAAACTTTTATTTTATATACGAGAGAGAATAGGTTTATTGAAACGTCAAATTGCTGCAATGTCACCAATTCAAATAACAGAACGTTTACATACCTTAATGCTATGATATTTTCTAAACATTTTCTGTTTGATGTACCTTTCATTAAATTTCGATTTTAAAGTATTTATGCTTGTTCTCTATCTTTAAATTATGAAAATACTGATATTTCTGTGTACTGTACTGATTTTAAAGTACGTTGTTGTGTTATCTTGTAAAATCATGAATACGTCGCTAAATAGAGCCATTCTATTTTTTACCCCAGCAACACTATTTTTGGGCTTCATACTTTAATTGAAAAAAATATCTTTAATACTGTTGTCATGCAATACAATATTTTAACTACATAAATGGAAAACGGTTCATTTATTTGATTAGTAAATATTAAAAGAACTAAATAAAAAGTTGCTATTTTGGGAATCGTTTTTTTTTTTCTATGTATATAAATAAAAAGCTTTATATGTGTGTATGTACTTCTTAAAATTAAAAAAAAAAAATGATATTTAATATGCATAACTCGAGGTTCTGTACCATAGGATTCGAGTCCCTGTGGTGCCTGGTGGTTTGTAGTGGTTCGGAATGCACTTTAAACAGTAGGTCCGGTCTAATTTGACTTTTTAAAGTTAGGCTGACAGCCGTATCCCGTAAAAAGAAATCATTTCAGGTTTCTGAATCTGCCATTAGGTAGACGGTACGATGTTACGAGGTTCAATCAATTCTATCTGTAGTGCAACAAAAATAATTTTTAATTTTTTTTATAAAAATCTTAGAATAATTAGCAAAAATTTATAAAAAATTGTATTCGTGTTTATAATTCTAATTAAAATTTTTTTTACTCCTTCTTTTTCCGTTGCAAATATAATGCTTTTATCTAAGAAAGAAAATTGTTTAATCATTGAAAATCTTTCCTCCACATTAGTTTATTAAATAATCGTTTTTAGTGTCGACCATGTATCATCAATTTGTTATCAACCAATGAAATGAAAGTGGCAAATAATGCTTCTTATTACCCTTATTTTTTAATTCATAATAATATTACTTTATATGGACATCAAACGGATTGTTCGGAGATACGAATGGCATCATTTCAAAGTGGTATAAAATAATCGATTGTGATGAGATCGTAAAACATATCGAACGTTTCCTCTTGAAATAGTTCTCTATTTTAATTTTAGAATTTTTATTTATATTTTTAAACAAAATTCTCCGAAGTAAATTTCTATGATGTTTGTTGAAACAATACTGAGACATCTGAGCTAGTTTTAAAATAAGTTAAAACAACTATTAGATAATTTTAATCTAAAATTATTTTCATCAAAATGATCTCATTTCTATTGTTCTAAGTCTGCTCAATTTAATGCACATCAAAGATGTTTTAGCACGATTTCATTGACAATGCAAACAGGATTTTAAAAATTGTTACACTTCTAACGTAAATGGACGCATATAATCTAAAGTTGAATTTCCCAGGTCACTAAAAAAGAAAAACCACGCATAAAACAAAGTAAAATCTAAGTTCGGGTTAGTTTTCTTATCCAATGAAATTTCAGTTACAGTTCGATAATGGAGTCAGTTTCGCTGATCTATCAATAAATTATGAGATTGCTTTTATGAGTAGCAATTTCAGCGTGGGTTGGAGAATATCTCCAGCCTACTCTCCCATGAAAAGTTAAGACAAGACTTTTTCAGCCATGCAAAACGTAGGGCGATCAAAATCCCGTTATAAAAACAGATGTGTAGGATTAAATTTTAATAGTAAGAAGCCATTTTTGTGTTCGAGGGAAAATTCCTCTTTAAGGTAACGCTACCACGACAAGATTTTTGTATACAAATTAGATAGAGGATTTCTCAAAGCACAGAATTTTATAATTTGAAGATTATCATTTAAAAATTTTAATTAAT
The DNA here is from genome assembly GCA_021605095.1 of Caerostris extrusa. Taxonomy (NCBI): domain Eukaryota; kingdom Metazoa; phylum Arthropoda; class Arachnida; order Araneae; family Araneidae; genus Caerostris; species Caerostris extrusa. The sequence continues at coordinate 35,847 of BPLR01015961.1, read as the reverse complement.
GTTTTAAAAACTATTTTAACTGGAATTATTTTATTTGAAATAAACTTAAATTTTTCAATAAAACGGTTTCAATTATTTCTCAGAGATTTTAAAATGCACAACAATGTTGAATAATCAGTGTAATAATACAAAATGTGAGAGGGTTCTGGAAAATTTATTAAAACTATGAATGGTTATTGTTTTTTTTCTGTATCTTTAAAGTATGAAATATAACTAAGAAAAATAAGTTACATAAGTTGTCTTAACATTTTACCAGGTAAAAATAGTAATAATAGCAATTATTTGCTACTCAATTTTTCACAGAAAAATTTTTATATGATTCGCTGGAAGAGCTATGTATATATTTCATCAAATGTTAAATAATTTAAATCCTACACAAGAATGAGAACGCAGAATGCCACATTAATTTTTTTTGTATTTTTGGTAGAAAGTTCTCTTTTATTCGATTTTTCTCTCACAGCATTTTATAATTCTAAAGATTATTGAAATCACTTCCATTTCTTGAAGAAAATTTCCCTATGTTTGTTAGAAAAAATTCATTATAACTGGAACTCTTTATAGTTGTTAAGCCCCAAAAGAATACATTACTTTGAGAAGTTGTTCGTTGCACGGTATGTTTTAATACACCGAATCCTAAAAAACAATACGTCCCTATAATAAGAGGTTTAATACATGATGTTTTACTTAAACATTAATTATTGGTAATCTGATAATTCTATAAAAAAGGTGTGACTTCAAAACATATCTCTTCGGCAAAAAAGAAGAGCTATTTTTCGCCAATGGAAACCTTCAAATTATATATTTGGCCGATATTAAAGTTTTTTTCTCTTTTTCCTCCAATTGAGGGAAATATAAAGGTTTTTCTTTTCGAGAATCCTGGATCGCCTTTGTATGAGGTGAAACTGCGCAATTTTCGGGTTTGAGTCGACAGATACGAGATTAAAAGGAGTCATCTCATAATTCACAACACCTCTGATGCCATTAGTTGAATAAACACAGCTATTGTTCCATTCAGTTACTCATGCGGAACTGTTGGACGCCATTTTTAAAAATCATTGTGCAAGGGAAAAAAACAGCACCTCTAAAGAGGGAAAAGTATTTTTCAACAACTGCATGAAGGAATTCATTTTCTGTTCTTTATTTTTTTCTATTATTCTCTTTTTTTATTTCCGCATGTTCGTGTTAAAACAAATTTAAGCAGTGACAGATACAGGTTAAGGAAATTAAATTTGGAAAAGACATCACGCATTATTAACCATGGCTCAACAAACCTTTGTGCTTATAAATGGCAATTCCTAAAATCTTGGTTAATGGGATCGTTGAAACTGAAATATTGATTATTTTTTATAAGTACCACTTAATTAAGTGGCATATTACTATTCTTAATTTATTACGTTTTAATTTATTTGAAAATTTTACGATGTAATAATCTATATGGTGTAAGTATTTTTCTTTTCAGGGTCTAAAACGTTATGATTTTCTGTAATAAACTTCAATTTCTGTGTAAAAGTTAAAGTATCAACGGAGATTTCAATAACTTAACTTCTAATTTTCTATTTGCATTAATTATCATTTTTAAATATTTTAAATTTAGTTCATATATCAGGAATAACATGTATTACAGGGTAACAAAAAAAATTTTAGGTATCACTTTTGATGTTAGTTACCTTTATGAGTTTAAATCTTTTGCTTTTAAGTCGTAGAATGTTGTATAAAGAAACTTATTGACAATTGTTTTTATATTCATTTTTATCAAAGTCAGGACTTTATACAAAATGGATAAAACTTTAATTGGTCAAGTTCAAGTATTTTTAGAACTTCGGTGGAGCCATAGAATTATAGTTCTTTAATAAAGGGTATAATCAATATTTCTGGATCCTATTTGTAGTGTTAAGAACTTAAAATTGAAGGGAAAATGATGGGAAGTCGGAAATGAGGGCCCGCAGAAACAAACTGACAAAACCCATGAAGCTCATCAGTAAAATGGACAAATACGGCTTTAAATGTAAGTTATCAAGTATAACATATAAAATAAAACACATTTTAAGGAAAAAGTGGTAAAGCTATGCAAGTGAGAATGCAGCTCTCTACAAATTTCTTCGAAGGGACAAATGGCGAAAAGTAGTCACAACTGAAGAGACCTCAGATACAAGCCGAGCCTCTTTCTACTTCGCAAGAGAAATCCAAATGGTGTCATGCTCTAGATAGATATTTCTGAAAATGGAACCTCGTCTTGTGGAATCAGGAGCTAAAATAAATTCAATTTTAAAGGCTTTTTGAAAGATGATTTTGTCAAAATATATCCAAATGATGATGGATTTTTTTATTAAGACCTTTGTATACTGCTAAATGTGTGTTCAAATTCCTCAAAGTCTTAATGTCATGCGATTGTTTTGATTTGTTCAAAAAGGAGCACGGCTAGACGAAAGTTTTAAACCCTGTGAGATTTAAGAAGAAGCAAAGAAAATTTATAAAGAAATGATTCTGCGTGCATTCAAATAATGGCCAATGCGATGTCAACAAATATACTAGTATGTCGAAGGTTGTCATATCGAGAAAAAGCACTAATTTTTGCGTTAGTATTAAAGAATACAAATGCATCAAAAGTGATCAATAACATTTTTGTTACCCTGTATACAGAAAAAAAATTGAAAATTTTTAGTTTTGAATTTTCTAGAATAATTATTGAATTAAAATAAGTATTATAAATACGCATGAACTTTTTATTTTTTTGCTTTGACGATTTTAAAATTTAATTTTTAATTAAAATAGTGTTTTCAATTAATTTTATGAGAACATTTTCTAACATCATGAAGGAAATATTATATCAAGAATAATAATAATAATTATATTAATTTATAAAGGAAATATTATTTGATGTTAATTAATGATTAAAATACTGAAAGTATTAAATAATACCTACTGAATAAAGTATGGAAATATATTATTTTATTGCACGTATTCATTTTTGTGAATTGAAATTCGTGTATTTATATATACCTCCTATTAATCATTTGAAAGAAAATATCAGAAGCAATTTTTAAAATTTTGAAGTTTTTATGTTCTAATTTTTAACCTTAATAAATCTTTCGTCAACCTAATGAAGAAGCGATTTTCAAAATTTTTCAATTCATGGATCAAAGATGATTCTTAAAAATTTTAATGCAACACTTTTTGTCACTAAATAGATAAATAATTTTTCGTAAAAAAAAGTAAAGCTCTTAACAAACTTCTATATACTTAAAATAGTTAATATTAACGAGTGGATGAATTAATAAAATGCACATTTTTTGCACAAATTAATACAAACTGGTTCTATAGTTTTATATGCAATTGCATTTGATATTCAACTTTCCGTCTATTTTATTTATATTCCCATCTAAGTAAAAATAATTTGTAAATGACACTTTGATTGCTTTCTTAGATACATTGCTTTCTTAGATTCTTCAACACATAACATCACAGTTATTACTCTTCGTCCTCAGAAACAAATCATTGTTGCTTTTCTGCGATCATTTTTTTTAAATTTCGAGTTGATTTATTATTTTACTACAAACCAATACTGAAAATCAATATCAATATTATGCGAAATATTTTAGAACCCCAATGAACAAAGTTTGAATATCGTTGTAATATTTCTAAATGTGTTTCTGATCATTAAAAAATATGGCGCGAATATCAGTAAATGCATTTAAAGTAATTTACTCATTTACCATATATATATTTTCTGCCTAAAGTTGTTTCTATCCTAACTTCTACTTTCTATTCCTCCTTTTACAGAGAATCACTTTACCAGTGAATCACTATTACCTTCCCATTTTGCCATAATAGGAGCGCATTACTTGCTATTCCATGATCTCACTCTATTCTCTTAGTGCTTTCCGCCCTTATTGATTGTTTTCATGTCTTCTCCAGAATAGCCCACTCTAAGTCAAAAAATGCTTAAAAAATGTGTGGGCTAACTGTAGAAGAGAATCTCAGGAAGTACAATACAAAAAATCAGGAGGATGGAGGAGTTTTCCAGGAAATGCCTTTAATTGTGTTCGTTTAGCAAACTATAATAATTCTAAATATATACTGTTTCGTATTTAAGAAATTTAAAATAATTAAATTTAAAATTTACATAAAGAAATGAATCAACCTGGAGAATAATTTGTGATTTTAGAGTCTAAACACGGCAACTCATAATATTAGTTTTTGCTTTAAGAGAGCACATTTCACTTTCTCTTGTTCAGATAAAATGATTTGTTGAGACAAAAATTTATCTATTAATGTTTAAAGTGTTTATGTCAAATGATATTTAATAAATTAATGAATCAAATAAATTTAAAAATTCAAACTTCTAAATATTGTAAAGAATATTAACTAAATCCATAAGTTACATAGATCATAATATCATATGCCTTTGAAGTAGTTTTGATTTACAAGTGTTTTCGTTCTTAATATTTACATTTTAGTTTAGAAGTTTTTATTGATTAAATTAAATTTCTCAAATGATGTGAGTATTTTTATATTGTTAGATACTTAAAGATGTTTGTTAGATCTTATTATAAAACTTCAAAATTAACGTTTTGAAATGTGTTCAAAATTTCTATTTTAAAGCAAGTTATTCTTCAAATATGCATTACTTAGAATATATAAATTTAAAAATACCAACAGATTATTTTATTACTGTTATATGAGTGGCATTCATTCACCTAATAGATTTTTTTCTTATCCCACTTAGTCGACAGCAACATCTAGACCAGGAGTGGCCAACCCAAATGATCTTGCGGGCCACTTTGGAAATGCATCCTAACTCCGCGGGCCGCCTCTAAAATTATGTATTCCCATATTAGATTTAGACCCACTATAGATATTTTTGAAGTGAAAAATTCAAACATAATGAGCTATTATTTTTGTCTTTACTATTATTCTTACATGTAAACATAGATAATATAATAATAATGACACTAAACGTACATTCTAAAGAAATATATAACACTAAAAATGAAATATAAAAAATATATAAATATAAATGAAATAAAAAAAAAAGGAAATCATTACAAAATATTTATTTTACTAGTGCGATATTTGTTTTTCCAGTCTTTCACTTAGCTTTTGCAAATCGATCTCAATTTAGGTATTTGCACATCGTAATGGGTGTTGCAGATTAGCATCCTTTATGTTTGAGCGTGTTTTGTGTTGGGTCAATTTCATTTTCGAAAAAAACGATTCGCAGGTGTAAGTTGAATCAAAAGCGCTAACAACTTGAACTGAGAGTCTGGTTTGCTGTACTATTAGCAATCAACTGTGCGTGTAAACTCATAAATAAAACAGGCACTATCTGTCCTATATTCGCAAGAATATTATCTTAAAATCAAAGTTATTTTTTCTCCTAATTTCGGCAGTTAATTTTTGAATATATGAATGCACACATATTGCATTTTTAATTACATTAGTTTTCACTTTGGCCATTATAAAATAAATATATTTTGTAAAAGTGTGATAAGTCTCTCGGGCCGGAAAAATATTGAATGCGGTCAGCATGTGCCCCCCAGATCTTGACCAATTCCAAGAACCTGTGTGGTCTCAGGGTAGGAGGGGGTGGGGGTCAGCTTCTGTTGTGAGGGACCCTACGTAGGTAGAAGTCTGACTTAACTACGTGACGCTGAAGAAGGAGGGCAGTGTCTGCCCGTGAAGACTTTTAGAGGGAATAACCCCGCATTTGCGTATTGTATGGGAGAAAACCTGGTAAACTCCATCAGGTAGTCTGACTCACGAAGCAAGATGCTGAACATCCCATTGAGTCTTCCCGTTTTTGAAACAGTGGCTACAACAGCGGATTAAACCTCCTCTCTAATGAGCACCAGCGGCGCACTTTGCCACTGAGCCACGAATCAGGTGTACTAAATTCTTCAATAAGAAAGTAAAAGCAAAAATGCAGAAAGTAAATAGGTTAACAAATATGTATCTTATAGCAGAAATATTACTGTAGGATGTAAACAAATATTATTGTGTGATGAATAAATATTATAAATGTTTTTCATTTGTGGGTGCTCATTTTATGTTAATAGATTTCTGTGAATGTATTAGACGCCTTATCTTTAATTATTCATCTATTTTCACTTTCGGGACTAAAAGTATATGATATTTTACAGCACAAGATTTAAAACTTACTAAAAATACTATTAAACTTAACTAAAAATAACTAATACTAAAAATACTATTAACTTACTTAAATTACTATTAAAAATTACTTTTCAAAATGTGACTTGAAGCTTATTAGTTTCTTCTACAGAAACATGTTTCAGATTTGCTTGAAACCACTAACTATTTCTCATATTTTAATTGATGAAAAATTATTGATTGTGTTCCATCGATTCCTATTTAATAAAACTGTAAAAAATGACTGATACTAAATTCTATTAAAAAGTGAAAAATTGCTTTCGTAAGAAGTTTCCATTCAAAAGAGATTACAAGCAAAGTGTTTCTTTTCCAGAGGAATTACGACCAAGAGGAAGTGGGTCGCATAGTCTTTTACACAACGTCGATGGGCATTGTCCGAACTACGTTTGAAAGGTGCCGTAAAGTAAGAAAAATATTAGAAACCTTAATGGTGAAGTTTGAAGAAAGAGACGTTTTTATGAACCGAGGCTTCCAGCAGGAAGTGAGGGAAAGGTTAGGCTTAACAAGAGTCATCGTGCCTCAAGTGTTTGTGGAAGGAAGGCATCTAGGGGTAAGTAAAATATGTTTAATTTATCAACATGTCCTTTTCTGGTTCATTGATAAAGTCAATTTGCTATTCTAAAAATCACACTTTTGGAAATCAATTTCAATAGAGTTACATTATTTGAAACTCTGAAATATCACAGTAGTTCGATATATTATTGAATAAATTTGTAATTAAGTTTATATATTAATGAATAAATTTGAAAAATGGAATTCATAATAGGATTTTAAGGGAATCCACACTTGATGGCTTTTACCTTGGTATTATTTACCTTGATGAAATGGTTCCAAATCTTCTAAAATAGCTATGAGTTGCATTCTCCCCCAAAGGCTTTCAAAGGTACAAATTCAGAAGTCCTTTCGGCTTCACGAGGAGTACCTCGTGAAGCCGAAAGGACTTCTGAATTTCTTCAGCACCTATCACTTGGAAATATTAATACTTTAATGAGACTTTCGTCAACTTAATATACTGAAATCATTTCAAGATTTTTAAATGGACATTTATTTTTAAGTTTTAGGATTAAAAGAAGATTATTCTATAATGCAGAATTATTGTATTAAATCTAATAATATAAAACAATAATCCACAAATTGCATATTTCAGAAAACGCAAGAATTTAAATTTACTATTGAAATTAAATTTAAAATGTAATAGCACAGATATTAAAATAATTTATAACTACACATTATTTTGTAGGAACTCCCATCCGTATTTCTTTAACTCATATAAAGACTACTCAAAGGTTTTTCAGTGTTATACGTATCAACAATTTTTTATTCAATGAGATATGATAAAAAAAAATCCATTGAAATAAAAGTTTAACTTGTTTTATCTAACTTGTTACGTATTCCATTGCATTTCATGCACAATTTGTTTCCTGTTGTTAGCATACTTCAAAATAATAGCTTCCTAGTTTTCAGTATTACTTATTTTTTATATGTAGAAGTTCAGGATATGTTTATAATGGATTATGTCGTCAAAGAGTAAGGAACACAAATGATTGAGACTCATATGAAAACCAAAAACAATGTCAATTTTAACATTTTGATAAGTTGTTCACTTCAAACACATGTTAACATTTCTAATCTTTAGTTTAAATTTTGAGTTTAGATATAATTCTCAGTTTAGAAAGGTCAAAGGGTCTCTTTTAGATGAAACATTATTTAGACGTATTTGTCATTCAAGGTGCTTTAGGAGTAAAAAATAATACAGTATTAATTTGCTTAGAATGCTAATATTTTTCTTAAATAGAAAAAGTATATACTCTACATTTTAAAATATATTAACTTCATACGGAAATTTATTTTTGTCTATAGTTGCCGTTGAAAAACTTTACTTTTTATGATTCTGTGCTCATCTTAATTTTCATTGGTGACGGAATTTTAGGAAACCCTAACCTTTCTTTTTGTATGTAACTAATCAAAATAAATTTAAAGTTTACTTTAAATTTACACAATAAATAAAATGTTTCGCATGGAAAAATAAATGAATGAGATCATCATGGAAAATTAAATATATATACACTGAAGTGACAAAAGTCATGGGATAGCAATATGCAAATGTTCAGATGGCAGTCGCATCGCGTAGAACAGGTATAAATGCGCAGTGCTTTCGCAGAGCTTTCATTTCTGTTCAAGTTATTCATGTGAAGAGGTTTTGACGTGATGATGACCGCACGACGGGAATTAACAGACTTTGAAAGCGGAATGTTAGTTGGAGCTAGACGCATGGGTCATGCCATTTCGGAAATTGTTAGGGAATTCAACATTCCCAGATCCACTGTGTCAAGAGTGTGCCGAGAGTATGACATTTCAGGCATAACATCCCACCATGGACAGCGCAGTGGTCGACCGCCTGCACTTAACGACCGAGACCGGAGACGTCTGCAAAGAGTCGTAAATTCTAGCAGACAAGCAACACTGCGTCAAATAACCGCAGAAATCAATGTGGGACGTACAAGGGACTTGTCTGTTAGATCTGTGCGGAGAAATTTGGCTTTCTTGGGCTATTCTAGCAGAAGACCGACTCGAGTGCCTTTACTGACAGAACGACATCGCTTGCAGCGACTCGTGGGCACGTGAGCATATCGGTTGGTCCCTAGATGAATGGAAAACCGTGGCCTGGTCCGATGAGTCACGATTTCAGTTGGTAAGAGCTGATGGTAGGGTTCGAGTGTGGCGCAGACCCCACGAAGCCATGGACCCAAACTGTCAGCAAAGCACTGTTCAAGCTGGTGGTGGCTCCGTAATGGTGTGGGCTGTTTTCATGGCATGGACTTGGTCCTCTGGTGCGACTGGACCGAACATTGACTGGAAATGCTTATGTTCAGCTACTTGGAGATCACTTGCAGCCATTCATGGACTTCATGTACCCAAACAACGATGGGATTTTTATGGATGACAATGCGCCATGTCACCGGGCCACAACTGTTCGCGATTGGTTTGAAGAACATTCTGGACAATTCCAACGAATGATCTGGCCACCTAGATCGCCCGACATGAATCCCATCGAGCATTTATGGGACATCATCGAGAGGTCTGTTCGTGCCCAAAATCCTGCACCATCAACGCTTTCACAATTATGGACGTCTATCGAGACAGCATGGCTCAATATTCCTGCAGAAGACTTCCAACGACTTGTTGAGTCCATGCCACGTCGAGTTGCTGCACTTCGCCGGGCGAAAGGAGGGCCGACACGATATTAAGAGGTATCCCATGACTTTTGTCACTTCAGTTTATTTAAATATATATATGAAAGGCTTCATATTTTATTGACTTATTATTTCTTAGTATTAACTCTAAACAAATAGAATTTATTTAGTGATTTGAAACATAGATTAATAGTATATGCTGTTCATTTAGATTTCCTTTTGATTGATTTCTTAGTAAAATTAAATTCATAACTTAAATAGGATTTCTTAAAAATTTGAAGAAACATTTCAATGAATTTAATAAATAAGGATCGCAATCAAGGAATCAAGGAATAATCGATTAATTCTTGAATTTATTCGTGTTTTATTTAAAAAACTGAATAAGAAATGAAAAGCTACAAAAACATGTCAATAAACATTATTACATAAAACCTCATATTTTATTTGATTTATTGACGAAGAATGAAAAAGGTTAGGCGTTGACAAAAAGTTTATGTATAATTTATGAATGTTAGATTTCTATATAAATAAGATATTCTTTAAAGAGAAATTACAAAAGTAATATCTTTCATTTTAAAAAAAAAAAATAGTAGTACTATTTTTAAATAAAAATTGAAATCGTTTTTGCAAGATGCATTGCCATGAATACTTAGTTTCTTTGTCAGTGCCACTTTAATGTAATTTGTATTACGTAAATAAGAATTATCAAATAAATATTTTTCCTATCAATCATTTAAGTCTCATAAATACAAAGAAAACAACGAAAGCTCCTTAAATTATCTTCAAATTCTGAAACCGAGCCATCTGCTGCTTATCTTTGTCCTTTACTTCGGAAAAAGGAATGCTCGTACGTCTCTTTTATTGACAATCAGATGTGACGTTTACATAATTTATCTTAAAAATGATATATATTTGACATTTCACTAAGTAATAATTCGTAAAAAATTTCAAACTGAAAGATTATTTGAAGTATTTCCTGTTTTTAGTTTGTTTTTATTAGTATGAAGAAAAAAAAAATGCTGTTTTTATTTCAATACATAATGTATTTATTGAGTTATGCTTGAAATTTGCAAAAATATATTTACACAGAGTAAAAACTCAAGAGAGAAAAATATGTCATCAATTTTTTAGCATTGCTAATGATTTCATTTTCAGTCTTTATCTTTCTAATGTATAAATTGAAGATTATACACAAGATCTTTTAAATGCAAAAAAATTTCTCTGAAGGTTTATATTTTTGATTAAAAATTAAATTTTTTTTTTTTTTTTTTGCTAATCAATAAAAGAAAGAGACTAAATAGTTTTAAATAAAGGGATTAAATAAGATATACGAAGCGTAACAACTATATGTAGTTTTTATTGACCTAAAATTATTTTTGTAAAAACGATCCTACTTCTTTCTCTTGCGAAAGTTGTGTATCTTCAAATAACATTGTTTGCTTAAATTAAACTACCGAAAATTATGCAGGAATGTTGAAAAATGCAATGAGATAAAGCTCTTTAATCTGATACATATTCTTAAATATCATGATTAAAATCTAAATATTATATTATTACCTTGTGACCATCTTTCCTCTGATATGTTGGCAAAAGCGTCCCCTGTGGCGTTCTAGACAAATAGTTGACCTACTGACACTCCCCGAAGAGGACGTATATTTTTGCGCAACCCTGCGCCTCAGTCAAGTTCTGGCTCAAAGTGGAATCCTTCCACGAAGCTCTAATTATCTTTCTTTTACTTTAAATTTTGTGTTAAATATTTTGTGTCTAACTATATGTGTGTGATGTTAGTGTAAATAAAAGTGTGAGTTCTAAAATTTGTGCCACAAGAATTTCAACCTAACCAAACCCACTGCAATCTGGCTGCCTAACGTATGGCGTACCAGACTAGAACAAAGATAAGTATATTTACAACTGATAATGAATAACTGAATTTGTTATTTGTGTTTTATGAAATCTTTTGTTTCAAAGTACAAAAATTGAAAACTCATAACTACAAAACATGAAAGGACTATTCCCCATTGAATATTCTATTTCTACCATTGTACTTTCTTTTTCTTCCTTCTGAGTATTTAGCTTCTTGGCAGCAGCATTGACATCTTGTTTGAAAGTTATTGGTATTTATGTTAAGATTAGGATTATTATGATGGTGAATTATTAGGAGATATCATAGATTTTATTCTGATGTTACCATCCTTCCTCGGATCCTGTGACGTTCAACAGAAATATTCAGTTAACCTACAGATTCTAACCCGTAGAGAACTTATATTTTTGCGCAACATTGCGCCTCTGCCGAGTGCAGTCCTTCCACAAAGCTCTAATTATCTTTCTTTTGCTTTAAATTGTGTGTCTAATTGTATGGTGTTGGTGCGTGTCTAAATAAAAGTGTAAGTTCTAAAATCTGTGTGATAAATATTCTTATCCCAATAAATAAAAATTAAAATCATTATAGAATAACGTATTTTCTGTCAAATATTTCAGAGTGTTTATATAATGAAAATAAGTTTAGATTCTTGGTAGTTTTTATAAAGGTATCTCTTTAATGAAAAATATTTTCGCTTCTTTAATACCATTTATTTTTTTCATTAAGTATATTTCAATTAAATTCCCGAATTTTGACATGCAAGATTAATTTAATCTAATCTTTTGTAATTTAAAATCAGAGAAATGATTGTTGGCGTAAAAATATATCACGCAGAAATGTTTTCAAAACTATTTTCTTAATGAAGAATAAAAAAAAGGCTGTGTTTTATATTGTTGTCTGTCTTTCGTTTAATTTCTTTGATGAGAGTTTAGATATTTATTTCAATGTTATTGTATATACAGTTACTAATTCTCAATATATAATGTATTTATTGAGTTATTTGCAAAATAAATCTTTACACACATGCTATTGAAGAAATTCCAAATTACAGGAGTTCTTAAACAGAATTAGATACAAATTTACTTAGAGTGAGATTATTATAAATACCATAATTATTATTATAGCGTTTTTGCTATTGCACGAAAGTATTATCCTTTCAGCATGAAGTTTTGACATCTTCATAGCATGACAATACTAAATAACCAATGATATTTTATTCTAAAGTAAAGAAACATTTAGTAAATGAAATATAACCCTATGTAAAAGAATTCTGTTTTCGTAGGATACTCATTTACATTCATTCATGCGAGTAAAATCCTACAACTTATGTTTAAAAGAAATATATGCAAAAGCTGACCAAAATTTATAATGTTAAGAATTTCCAAATTCATTCTATAGTAGCTAGCTATAGAATATATTTATACCTTAGTAATATTTCTTAGGTATTGGAAGCATTCTTGAAATTTACCAGGTACTTTCTATCAGCTCAGAAGCATAAAATTTCAAACGTTATTGATACCGTACTCATCAAATTAATTTTACACCTACAATTTTTATTTTATGATTTATGTTGTTATTACCATACATGTATATCTGATATTCATTTAAAAAGTTTCATATTCAGAACTTTCTTTTAACAAAAAAAAAAAAAAAAAAAAAAAAAAAAAAAACTATATTCACAGAATTTTAAAGTTTTTAATTCATAATACTTAAGTTTCTATATATTCTATTTTCAGGGTGCAGAAGTTGTTGAGCAATTAAATGAGATTGGTCACCTAAGAGAGCTTGTACGGCCATATAAGGTAAACTAAAATCCTATGCAAAAGACCACTACTCACTAAAAATAATAAATTATCGTAATAGATAAATAACTCCATGAAAAAAATTAAAAAGATGAAGATATTTCTTCTTAAATAAAAATTTAATTAAAAATATTCATTATTTATCAAAAGAGTAAAAATATAGAAAGTAATAAATTTTTTCCGTAAATAATTTTATTTCAGTGGACTAAAATATCTAATAAAATAAATTCATCACATATGTGTCTTTTAAAAAAGAAGTCTTTTCACGGAAACTTTGATGTCATGTTTCACCCCTCTACCTAGATCCTTTTAGCCGCCTACTCGTTGTAAGGTCACAATTAGTCTTTATCCCCACCCACCTTAAAAAAATGCAATAACATGTTCATATTTGTTTTTATGGATATCAAATTTTATTTATATTCCAACTAATCACTTATATTTGGACATTTTCAGTAGTTTTTAATTTGATTAGTAAAATTTTTTATGAACAAGAAGAGTGAAGAACTTTGAGGATAGTAGTGGTATTAAAATTTTCCACAATAAAAAGGTTGATTTCAAAAGCTCTGAATTTTGATTACAAAAAAAAAATCAAGATAATTTATTTATGGGTTAATACAAAAAATATAAATATTCATTTTATAAGCTTTTTTGTAAAGAAATAAATGCCTTCTTTGAATTTCAGCTGTCTAAATTCCCAATTTTAGACATTTGAATTCATATTATTAACCTCAAAACATAATGAGTTCAATACACGGGTAACGAAGACATAATGATTTCAAAAGTGGCCTAAATAAAAAATCTAAACAAAATAATTCAATAATCACTTACATTACAATGCTGTTTTTCACATTATCATAATTGAAAACAATTTTTGCTAACTTTTTGAAATTGAACCGTTGTACTAAGTTGGTTGTCATTAAACTGTGTTTAACAGTAAAATTTATAGTTACCGTTAACTGTATAATACATGTATAATTAAATTTTTCATTTTCGTGTAGAAATATTATTTCATTTGCAAACATTTGTATCGAATTAAACTCTATATAAATTAAGTTTGATGCTAAAAAAAATATTTTTGTTATTTTGTTACAGAAGCAATCTGTAGGAGGAATATGCCAGCAATGTGGTGGATACCGCTATCTTTTGTGCCCGGTCTGTGGAGGTAGCAAGAAATCAGTGACCCATCGACATCACTTTTCTGAGGACTTAGTAGCACTTCGATGCGTAACATGTGACGAGAGTGGATTGATTCGTTGCCAAGCATGTATAACCGGTGAAGTTTGAGGACTAGTGCAGGAACTTTCAGCTGCAAAAGAATGTTTAGAATTGCTATGCAATTGATTATGTGAGCAGTTTAGTATGCGGCTCGCCAAGGAGCTAAACTGTGAAATAAAATGTTCAGCTGTAAACAGAATGGACTTTTTAAATTAATAACTTGAATTACTAACCTTTTGCGGAATATGGACTTATTTGCGGTTTTTAAATTGCGTGCGTGATGATTGTGGACAGAGCTTTATGAAAGCAAAACCTGCTCTGGCTCATTTTATTGTGTAATTCAGAATTCACTATGTGCAAACTAATGAACTAAATACATGTATATAATAAGATACTCAAGTATAGATATTTTTCTTATGTTATTTAAAAATATTTTCCTGTATTTCATATTAATTATCTAAAAATCTCTTTAAATTCAATTATATTCCTGATCATTGACACCATTTTTTAATAAATTGTTTTTGTTTCAAACTTGAGTTATTTCGGAATTGATTGAATGTATTTCGATGTTAATGAAATTAAACAAAACAATACAAACTTAAAAAGTTTTAAAAAATTCTAAAATAATTTTCAAAACCCAGTAAAAGAGTAAGTTGAACAAAAACTTAAAAAGAATTATAAATAGTAGAATACATACAAATTTTGTTAATGGGGAAATATAATGTTAATTAAACTGAATTCTCTGTTAATAAAACTGAACTGAACAATACAAAATTGAAATATTTCATTAAAATGTATTGAAATAATTCATGAAACCCAGATAAAATTTAAAATTAATTGCTAGTGAAAAAATGTAAATTGTTTTTAGTGGAGGAATTATCTTTAAAACTATTTGAGGTTGATTATTAGAATAATTACAGATTAATTATTATGCAGCTAAACACAATTAAATATAGCTTCAAAATGAATTGTGACGCCTGTCCTTCAATGTATTATCTACAGGGCAGAGTTATGTTAACATATGATCTAAGTGTTGTAGAAATTATGTATGTTATTAATCTAAACCAAAAAAATAATAAAATAAATAATTTGCGTAGCATATTCTGTGGTAAGCTAAAAAGGCAAAACTTCTTTTTAGCATAAATAGGGGTATGCTTCAGCTTCTGAGTGAATGATTCATATTCCAGTCGGGTTTTAGTTTCGAAAGCTAAAAGAAGAATGCGATGAATATTTTTTCTACCTCAGTTAAACAAGAATGAAGAAAAGCCAGTCTTGCAAATTGCTTCTTGTTGTTGTAGAGAATAGCGGAATAGTGTGTAATAGTATATAGTTTCAATGACAGCTTTACTGAGTTGAGAGTTTTTTTTAATGTTAAATACGAACACAAAATAAATTGCTTTTAAAGAACCTCTTAATATGATATTCTATATTGATGTTTCATATACAAAAAGTTGATACATGCAAATATGTACCGATAATTTTAAAAACATGTTGTGGTTAAATTAAAAATAAATTATTAATTTTTAGAATGATGATTTCAATGTTAAAAATACATTTCTCATCTCTTTCTAGTTAAACTAAAATAGTTAAACTAAGCGTGTGTGTGTAAATGCTAGTCGATGAACTTAGTGTTATCAAATTTAGTTGCTTTTAAATTTGGAAAATGTGTTGGTGTTACAAAATTTATACATACATAACCTACAGTCTTGCATTTAAAGTTACTTAACAGAGAAAAAAAATTCTAATTAGTTTATTTTTATTTCCCGAATTCTTATTTACTGAAGAATAAAAATTAACCACTTTCAATCTTTCTTTCTAAAATTTGCAAGTATATTTTGAATTAAGTTTTACTCTTAGGTTAATACAATGGATATTAATTTTTTAATTAAAATACCATTTTTAAGGGGGGAGAAAATTAGGTTTTTTTAACCTTCCTTAAAATGTATTTATTTTTTTGTTAAAGTAGTATAAAAAACGTTTAATTTATGAACGATTCTAAAATATGATATTAATAATTTATGTAACGAAATTGAATTGTTTTTTTCATGATTAATTTAGGTATTATGGTATTATAACTAAATTAGTAATAGGTGCAAATTTGCATCAGATCTCCATTAATAAAATGATTAAATAATCTTTGAATATTTTCTAAAGATATTTTCATGTTTTTATATGACATAGTACGAATTATGATCTAGTGTCAAGATAAATAGGTGCGAATATATTCATGGGTGGATTCAATTTCAACATATGCTGTAAAGAAGGAAGCATTTTATTAAGTTAGAAAGAATTTTGAAATTATTATGTCTATATTATGACACCTATAATGAACGATGTTTGAAATTGAGAGGAATTTGTATGCGTCCTAATTAATAAATGTAAAGAATTTTATTTTATTGAATTTAGATTTCACGAATTATAAAAAATTGACCATTTATATAATTTGTAAACTAATAAAGAGGTTACAAAACTACCTGAGAGCACCTACAGATTAAATTCTCACGTGTTGAATAATTTATAGTTTATTCACATTTGATAGTATATAGTTATTTATATTTGATAAATTTATTTAAAGTACTCTTTAAATACTTTCTTCCAGTAATAAAATTCGTGAATAAAAATAGAATTTGCTTAAAAATGTAAAATTCGTAAATAAGTAAAAAGTTCATCTATATTACTTAAAACTCACCTCAAAATTGCATTTTATACTGCAATATTCGTTCAAAAATTGAACAGCAATAAAATCATCTAAATATAAAAGAATTAAATTCTCACGTGAAATCATTAAACAATTTTTTTATATTGCTTTATAGAAATACGTATGAAATTAATTTTGAGTTACTTTTTTAAAAAAATATTTTTGTCATACATTTCAATTTTAAATAATTAAAAGTTACTCATATCTTTAACTAGTTTGGAAAATATCTTTAAATTTAAATATTTAGATTTAGAAGAATTGAAATAATTATAAAGCCACAGTGGAAGTCCAATGTTCTAGCTAGCATTGAAACAAATATAGGTTTTATCTTAAAAATATTTTACATTTTTTTTTTTTCATCTTCTATAAAAGAGGAATTGAAATAGAAAGATAATTGAATTGAAGTCATCGGATTTCATAACAATGGATTGAAATTTAAATTTTGAATTTTTGTACACATCTCTTGAATATCCGGTAAAAAAAATCCATCTACATTTTTATAACACTGGGAAAGTATCTAGAATGAGTAATCTCCTCCTATAGATATGAAAAATATCACGTCATCGATTGTTTGATATCGCAGTGAATCCAAATCCGTCTGTTATGAAATTTCTCTTAACATAATTGAATGCAGATAATTTCTTTAAAACTTTTTTTTTTTTATAATTTCAAATCAAATTACGCTAAAAAATCGGAGATAAATGTAAAGTTCGTGCCTCCGTTTTGTTATACGCAGCATATATTTTGGTTTCTTTCTGACATATTGTTTATTTAGTAACTTATAATATTTTTACTGAGCTTTTTAATTAAAAGGGATCTTTTTAATTTTTACTCTAGTAAAAAAATCATCAAAATTCCTTCCATGTAGCTAAATCTTTAGCTGTGTAGATAACTTTCAGAAGAAAATAAAAACTTCTGGAAGGAAAATAAGCAAATCAATCAAGTGGATACTTGCCTTTAATTAATTGCAAATAGTGAAAAAAAAAAAACATTTTACTAGACTGCTTGAACATTTTTAAACACTTTGTCATCACAATCTAATTTTTTGAAAAGATTGCACCATAAAGTGAACAATACAGTTTCATTGCAGGCAATTTGAAAATTAACCATTCATAGCATATTAAGTTATTAATTTCCAATAAAATTTTTAGTGTAGTTTCTATTGCAAAAATACGATATTTGAAATGCCTTTTTATGAAGGAAGAAGTTTTTAATTTAAAAATGCATTATTTAATGTATAAGAAAATAATTTTAACAATATGAATTTTTTTCATAAAGGATTGTTTGATTACCTTTATGACCATAGCATGTTTAGCATTTTCTGACCTTTTCTTGGTTAACAAAATAATTTTTTACCACGATATAAGATAGACTTTTCCGATATTTGTAAGTTCGAATTTAAGAATATGTTCACCACTTTAAATAATGATAGTTTTGTTATATATGTACAGACTTCAGTTTGTTTTGTTCGAATAAAGTCATTAATTAAATTGACTAAACATTAAAAATCCAAAATAAAATAAATACTGAATAAACTCAAATAAAACATAAAAAAAAATATTATCCTATATATATATCATAATTTTTATTAAGGGGAACCAACCACAATACTTCAAAAAGAGGAAGAATTATGCACAAATCAGTTAAGTTTTTAGGAAATATAGGCTAATTAAGAAAATAATAAAACAGTAGAAAATTTAGAGCTAATTAGCAAACTGCTGACATAGACTGATTAAATTTGTGAAAAGAAAATGTTAAATAATTAAAGCTAAGTAATTTGTATATAAAATGCATAGAATATTTTCAGCGAAACATGGTTCAAAATGCTACAAAATTTCTTTAGAATTCGTTTACGAATTTTTTTGATATTCATCTTTGGTTGATATCAATTTCAATTTGTATACTAATTCAAAAATATAATTGTTAATAATTATTTAAAGCCAATGTTATATTACAATAGAGAATTATTTGTTAATTTACTGCATGTTTAAACTAAATAAAATTTGTCATGTACTATTTGAAATAAAGTTTTCCGTAATGATTGTTGTTTACATTGTATTTCAAAAGAAAAAAATGTAGACTAAAGTTTTTCTACAAACTTTTCCTTTTATATATTAATGTTTTTGGTATTCAGCAGATTGAAATATTAAAAATCAAGTTTACATTTGGTTTTGCTTCTTCCAACTTGTAAAAATCATTGCCCTTTTAAAAACATTTAGGATTTGCTTTTACCACACGTGCAATAAATTAGGTATTTCTATTTTGTAAGAAACTATTTGTTTTTTACAAATTCATCAGCATAAAAATATCTTTTTTATTTAATTACAGAAATCGGCAGCTGGAAAAGTTGTATAAAAAATCAGTAAAAAAAGTTAGTTACTGTCAAATAAAATTTATTGTAAATCTTTGAAAAAAAAATAGGGTGTTGAATATTATTTATGCTTTCGCAAGTGGCATATATAAGACAGGAAATTTTTTTTTAAAGAATAGAGAAATAACATATTATAATTTATTCATTCAGCTCTAGGAACATTTTTTTATTGCATATTATTTAAATATCGATACACTTTAAAAAAAAGCAAAACAAATGTTTTAATCAGAACACCCCATAATAAATGTATCAGTGTTTATAGCCTTCAAACAAGCATTGAACCTTATTTCTGCCTCCCGCGAGAAAGTAATGTTACAGAACACTGTCATAAATGGTGACACGAATCTTAAAAATTGGAGTTAAAGAATGCGGTGTTCTTTTACAAGGCAACTGTTTACCACACGTTTCTCCGATCATGAGCAAATTCAAGGTAGGTGTTGCTATGTCCTCAAGCGAAGCAACTAAATGGCATAGTTTTTTTATGTTTGACCCGGTAACAAGTTTTGTATTTTGCCAAGCGCCATTTTATAGTGCTACTCGGAGACAACTAGTGAAGGTGGGTAATGTTGAGATCCTATCTACGAGTCACCAATACGGATGCAATTACTTGAGCTGAATTCCTTGCAATGCAAAAAAGCACGCAGCTAGATATTGGTGTAAGTAGTGCTGAACACATTATGTTTTCAATTATGGAATGAGTAGGAAATGACCTTTTTAAACTTCTATTTGAAAAACCAATAAATGTACAAAAAATATATCCACTTTTTTCGCTTACGGGTTAATGATAAACAATGAAGTTTTACACACATTCCAAGTTTTCTCTGCAATTTTCAATTTTTTTAAAAAATGTAGTGAATTTACATACTTTATAGTCGTGATACCTTCGGAAAATTAAATTTTTTTAGATTAGGGACACATACCATATAGCGTTATAATATTAAGCGTTATTACGTAAAATAAAATATTATCACTGCTGATATTAGATGGATTCTTTGTTTTCATTGTTTAAGCAGACTGGTCTATTTTGTTTTCAAGACTGGTAATTTCCACAACTGTTTTAATTTTTTTTCCATAAGTGTAGCTATAACTTAAAAAACATTAACATAAATGTCAGCTAAAAAAGTAAAAGTGGTTTAACAAAGATGAAAGATTGTCTAACGATGGATTTACTGTGTGAATAAAATTTTTGGTGAAATCATAAAAATAAACTAAAACTCTAAATTTATGAATTTATTATTGGGACTTTGAAGATAAAAACTAAATATTGTTTTTTTTTTTTAAATAATTGGGTATTGCACTGTAACAGATAAAATATTTTTTATTCCTACAAAGAATGGCATTTTGGCAATTAAGCTTTAAATGCAGATGTGTTCAATAATATCATAAGTGTAACACATGAGGATGAAGAATTAAAATGATGCTAATATAGCCAGTAAGAAATTTAATATTGGAAATTACGTTTCAATTCAGATATTAGGTAAAATAATATCAATAATAATAAATAATAAATATAAATAAATTTTTTACAGCTCGAAAGCAGTTTTACTTTGACAAATAAAGACATATTTATAAAATTTATAAAAGTTTTATATAAAAAGTTCCTGGACGAAACTATGATTTATTTAATTTAAGTTTGTTCCACACAATAAATGCAATGATAATTTATGTCATGTGCGTTAAATATTTTTTTCCATTTTAAAATTCATTACAATTGAAAAAAATTAAATTTCAAAGTCTATTTAATGATTATTGTAATAGTAATTTATGTAGACAACAAAGTTTCAGAGAAAAACAAATTCTACATAAAATTAGTTTTTAAATAATAAGACAAAAGCCCCTTTTCAGAAAAAAAAAATTGCTTAGAGCCCTCTGAAATCTGCCTTCTGTAAACAAAACACACAGAAGTGTATAGTAAAAAATTCTTTTATATACCTACCTACTTTTTGAAGCATAATAAATAAAATGTTGCCAATAAGACCTTGACACTTGAAATTATAAAATTTTGTTAAAAAAAGTTTTTTTGTTTTTTGTGACTGTATATATGAAGGAATGGATTTATCTTCTTTATGATTCTTATTTTTATTAAACTCCCCTCAAATGCACTCTAGGATTGATGTACCTCTTTTGTTAGTTCCGCTGTCCCGTAGAGCGCACTTGAGGAACAGATGATTTAAATCACAGATGCATAGTGATTAATTTATCTGTAATCCTTAATGATAAATCTAACATTTAAATATAATGATGAATTTATACTGAAATTCATTAATGCTCTTAAAAGGAAGCAACACAAACATTCATCGAACTTTCTTCGATCCTGTAACTTAAGAAGTGATTCCGTAAAAACTTTTGAGAATCAATCCGATTCCAAAAACATTCCTCCAAGGAAATAAATATAATTAAAAAAAATCTCTAAGTGGAATTTGATTGACAGGTGTGATTATCAAATCCCCCTAGTTGGGAATTCTTTGACCGCAAAGTGCTCTTGACTCAAGGTCGTACTGGCAGTGGAAAGTGTTTTGGGGAGAATAAAAAAAGGAAAATAATCCGATCATTCTTTATTTAAGGTGTGTACCCATAAATCTACTGTGTTTTTCTTTTTTGTGACTCAATAAATTTCCTTCAACGTTGTGAATTTTCCTTTTGATTTTCTTTTCTATTTTAAGTCTTGTATCAAATCAAATAACTCTTTCTTATGAAGGGCGACTTGAATGTTTAAAAGTGTCTGCCATTTTCATGCACTAGTTATAAAAATAAGTATAGTTATTTTGACCTCAAATAGGTGTATCCAGTTGATGCTTAAAAATTATTGAGAAAAAGTAATTCATTATCTAACATGTGTATATGAAGCATTTACCTTTCTCTCTTTAATATTGAATATCTGGAAATCTCTGAAAAAGAGATTTTGACAGCTTCTTTTGATTCAAGGAATGCGATTTTTAACTATAGCTATATTGATATATTTCATACGTAAAACAAAACAGTCATATAATAAGATCTATATTTTTAACGGTGCCCGGAAAATTAGAAATTAGAATTAAAAAATCGTTTTTTATGTGATTTAATTTAAATCAAAAAGCTTGTTTTTATCAACAATAAATGCATTTAAATAAATTTATAGTTAAATAACGGCCTATGCGTGACAAATTAGGTCTAATGCACATGCTATAAAATATGTCGAGTTTAACCAGTTGATGTTAAAATATAAAATTTCACTGAAATGTGAGACAACTTTATGAATACGATTTTTTTATAAAATTTTAGTAAAATCTACAATATTTAGATTCGAAATCATTTTTAATAATCCGAAAATTCTCCATACTAATTATATTGCATTTATTTTAAGTCTGCAGTTTTAAAAACCAATCGCGAAACTTGCATTATACTTAAGTTATGGTTTTTAAATTTCTTAATTACAAAATTATAATAAATGAATAAATAAGATGATCAATTTTCCATCTCATTAAAGCTCAACACAAGAATTTAATTTAAAAATGAAAGAAATGGCTCTTATTTTATTATTTAACTTAGTTTATTTCTTTATTGTTATTTACTGATTAATAGAGATGTAGTTATTGGACTAAACGGATAAACTAAATTTATATTACGAAGACCATCTGTTTCTTACAATAAAAAAATAACGATGATTTTCTTCCGAATAAAATTTTTGACAAGGGCAACTGATTAAAATCCCCATTCTTTAATCTTCATTTCTTCCATCTGGAATCCAGCTTCACTTTTCATGGCTAGAATGAAACACTGGGTATCCTTGAGATCTGACCACTATGTGCTTTTCTTACCTCGGAAGCAGTTAACATGCTAATTTACGATTCTTCTTAACAGATCTCCTCTTCCTATGGATACACAGTTTTCTTTCGAATACGTGCTGCTTCGATGTGCGTATTATTTATCTCTCATCTTTGGAGAAAATATATTCACTGCATTCGCATTTTTTATAACTTCTCTAAGAGATATTTCATTTGTTATTATTCGATTCATTTTGGGCTAAAAGGGTTTTCAAACGGAAGTAAAATAAAGACAAACCGGTTTGTATTCTCCTTTTCCTGATAAAAATAGCACTAAGTTTATCTATGCTGGGGATAGCATGATAATTCCGAAAGCTAGAAAGTCCTAGGCTTGAAGGCTACAAGAAGGTTGTGAACTTCCCCATTCTTAGATGGTATTCTCTCAAAACTGAGGTGGCAACTTTGGCGCACCTTGAGTAGTGCTAAATAGGTTTCTAGTTGTCAAGGATATCAGTTTAAAGCATTAGAAAATAACTATATTGGATGGCTTTCTACATGAGATTTTATTGGCAATCCACTTAGTACAGGCGAGGAACCAATTTTTGAACTACTACTACTAAACTACATACTATCTACCACCTAACATACTTCTACTATCTACCAACTATTTACTACCTTTAACTTTCGAATTACCTACTCCTAATAATAAACTCTCAAGATAAAATACATTACATTGCATCTAACAAAACAACAGTCTTATGCCAAACACAAATTTTATTTTCTCTTTCGTGTAGAAATAATGAGTTCCAGAGAGAGTTGAACTTTCTCGCTCCGTAGAGCTGCCATTCTCTGATACTACTTCACAGATCCTAGTTTTAAATGTCCGTAAAGTTATAAGTATGCTCAAAAATATTCTAAAAAGGGATGGAAATCAATTCCTTTTCCCCGAAATTTAATCTACATTTTCAAATTACTAGGCTAATAAGAAAGAACACAAATTGTTGCTTTACAATGCTGGGCGTTTTGGCCTGAGACCACTACTGCGGAAAATGTTTAAGAGAATTAAGAGTTACCCAGGGTGTCCAACGGTGGCGTGCCATACTGTATCCACATTTTGGACCGAACCCTATGAAGGGTGATGCTTCCTGCTTGAAGTTCAACAGAGTCTAAGAATTTATTGTGCTTATCCCAGGCATAGACACAGAATCTTTCGATTCGGTATCATTCGTTGGAATCAAATTTCTTAGTTTCAAGATTATATCTGCGCAAACCTTGTCCTTCCTATAACGCCTCTGATCATCGTTATTCCAGCTGTATTGAGTTGATTGATGCAACGCTCACCTCCCCCTTCATCTTTCTAATCATCTGTTTTTTTACTGAAAGAATAACTCTTTAACCACGATAAGTCCTTAAGAGGGAAAAATATTTTCAAATAAAAATTATTAACACTGAAAGTCGAAGATCATTTCCTTTACAGAAAATTATATGCAATTCCTTTTGTTCTGTCTTCTCATTAAAATGTTAAAGTAAACAAATTTTGAACGAAGAAATGAATTTTGAATGTACTTTATAAATAAATTTAATTTTCTAACTATATAAATCTGTTCGTAAGTATTTCATTAAATAGATTAAGGTTCACTTATAGAACAAAGTCCTTATTGTAGAAAACAATTCTCTCTCTCTACTGTCTTCCAGTTGTGATAAGATACGAAATCACATAGACAAACAATTCGAAACTTTTATACGATTAAATTTATGGGTGCTATTTTTTGATACATTGACTTATCCAATAAAAATATAGACAAAAAGTGAAATTAATCTCTCTGAAGTTAAAAAGGCAAAAATAAAGTCTAGAGACAAATATATGTGTTAATAAATTGAACTATATCATAAATTATGGTATATTTATATTATACACATAAACACTGATGGTGAAAATTTAATCTTAAATTCTATTTGAATCAAGCTGAGCAACTTAAATATAATTTCGTGAGTATTAGTTTTTCCAGCAAAGATATAGATGCAACTTAGAGAAATGCGAAATACATTTTTTATATTGTTACATGTATTACCTTAATTATTTAAAGATAAATTTCATTTAATTCATTTTTATTTATTTCAATTTTCAACAAATAAATTATTAGGGAAGAAAGGTTTATTATGGATTTCTCTTCCCAGAGAAATTAAAAACTTATTTTATTTTTATGACAATTCAGAGGAAAACATTGAATTAATTTATAAAACGTATCCAATAAAAAAAAATAAACGTCTTTTTTAAATTTAAGTAAATTTTTTTAAAGTTAAATAGCAGATATAATTTCCTTTTTTTAATTTAAAAGAGAATGCGGCCCCACAGTGGCAAGATGCTTCAATTAATATTTATAATAATATTTTCATGATTTTATAGTTTAAAATGCTCAGTAAATTCTCTTTATTAAATGAAAATGGCATATATCTTTCAAGATGTCTCATGTGGGATTTGGTTTAAAGTGTTATCCTTTAAGAAATAGGATTCGAAATTGTGTTCAATACACAGAAAACTAATTTCCACTAAAAGTGAGATGAGTTAATGAGAGGCTTTCGCATAACGTAAAAACAAATACGCAACAATTTTACAACATAAACGTATAATACAACAATTTTAAAACACTTACTACTAAATTATATATGTTATCCCTAGTCATGCTAGTTATTTTTTTTATCTGAGCTAGTCCAACTAGGAGTTTTAATGGGTTAGGGTCACAGAAGCAGTATGCAAAAATTCTATGCTATTTTTATTTTACAAATTTTGAAAAAGAATAACTCTCATTGTCAATACATTTCAATAACAATCTAATATTGTTTGCAGTTCCTTTCATACTTAAATTGAGGATTCCTTAAATGTTTCGCTTTTAACTTTTTCTTAGCTTAGAAACACTTCTACTTTCTAATATTACAATATATGCTATATTAGATTATTTTTTTAATAGCACAAATAAAATGTGTTTGAATTTATCATTCAAAATACATAAAACGCTATAATAGTTAGTAATATTTAAATTAGTTCAAATGAGTTTTAGTTTTTGTTTGAATTTACTATTAACTACTAAAATGTCGGTTTCTAAGGTTAATGTTTCAAGCTATGGTGGTATGTCACTTATTAATTTCCTTACATTACCTTATAAATTAAAATCTGATTTTAAAATACCAATATAATTCTTCAATTATTGTATTTAAATTTAATCTGCGATGGCCAATATAAAACAATTGTCAAAAGAATCCTTATTTTAATAATAAAAATAAATCCTGTGATATGAAAAATTTTGTGATTCTATAGAAAAACAAAAATTTCACCATTGGCATTCAGTCCTAGTTTCGGAACGTAGACACTCACTAAAATGTAAATTTCAGATAAAAGGAAGTCCCCTCTAACCACTTTGCAGAGTTTTTACTTAAGGAACTTATAATTGATTAATGGCATTGCGTATACGTATAAATTAAACACGACAATTTATCATTATTTTTTAATATTGTTCTTAATTATTTAAATGAAAGAAAATTATTTTTTTGTTTAATATTTTAATTGTTGGGAATATTTAAATTGTATTTTTACTTTAAAAATGTATTTTTAAATTGGATTCTTTTGTACAACTAGCCAAAGTAAAATGAGGTATTTGGTCCAGCTTGTGGTTAGCGTTGGAGTGGAGCAGCAATTCGATTCTCAAATTAGTTTTACAGGACAACGTCAAATTTGTTAGAGGGGTATGCTGCAATTTTCAGAAGAGAAAAGGGCACAGTGGGTATAAGGGTCTCATAGTGGTAATCATGTTCACTCGTAAGAGCTTTATGGATTTTCTAACATTAGGAAAGCGAAATAGGGATTACCACTGTAAATTCTACTTGGAGTCAATAACCCTTTTTCTCAACCATCAAGGACTATTCTAGCTTGCGTTAATGAACACGATTGATTACTATTAATTTTATAAATAATACAAATAAACTTTACAAAATTATTCAAAAATCTACTTTTATGCAATAAAAATGTTCACATTTTTCAAATTTAGAAGTAAATAAAATATAAAAAGAAAAAAAAAATTTGAAATTTGAAATAAAAATATTTCAAATGTATTAAATTATTTCAAGAGTATTAAATTATATTTCAATTTTATTGCGTTATAATCTTCATTTTGAAGAAATTGTCACTTCTTAAGAGCCGAATAAAACGCATCTTAGAAATGGTTTTGTGAAGTACTACCATGCCATTGGAAGTCGTTTCTTCTTTCATTTCCTTTTTACGATGCGACAGAAACTTCGATTCCCAATCAATTGATTGCCCTAGAAGATTATTAATGCATCGTATTTCCTTATTTTTAATCTAAACTTGACCATGAATCGAAAAATTTTTACCAGCCCTGACCCCCACAACGATTTAAAAAAAAAGTCTATGGATAAGTTTTGAACGAGTTGACGAATTTTCCAGAATCCCTGAATATCAGGACAATGCGGCCAAACTAGATTTTTTGCTTTCGGAATGCCTTGACCTAAAATCAACATCCAAGTGTTGCTGCATGCTTCAAAATCCTTTCAGATTTCTTTTGTAAATTCTTTTTTTTAACTATACGTATAATTAAAATGCTAGTTTCTGGTGCTCCTAGGCTTCTTGGGTTGTTTCTGTTATTCATTCTTCGGAAATTCCTGTTCCGTTGTCGATACTAATGATGGCATTTTATTCAACAAACATGATGCGCTGAGGAGTGCTGTTAACAGTGGTTTGATTAAACTCCATGATACTAAGCTGACATGAATTATAATTTTAGCACGTTTACTTGAGCGTGCATGAATTTAAGGCACTCGGATGTTCATTTTTTTACTTGGAATTTTTTTGTTATTTAAAAGCTAAGTTGTGAATTATAATTACTGAATTGATTCTAATTCAAACTAAGATAAACCCCGTTTTTAGATTTGTTTAGCTTTTAAAAAAGAAATGTCTGCCCGTTTACCCTTTTTTGGAATGAAATAGAAATTCTTCTATACGAAGTCAAGATTTGATTGATGAATTTTTGACTCAAGGATAAATAATAAAAGTTTTAAAACATTTGTAAAAAGCCTAACTTTTAATACAGAATTTCTAGGAAGTCAAAGTTACCATGATAATAAATTTCATCACTAATAAGTAACAAAACTCTACAAGATTATTGAATAAATCCTGAAATCAAAACAGTTTTAAACGAAATGCTTTTCTAGTTTAAATAAATAAACGCTTTTTTAAAATTTTAAAAACAAGAGAGCATTTGACTTTTAAACGTATATTAATTTACTTTAAATACTCGTTTAATATATAATAAAAATAAACATTCAAAAATTGTTCACTAAGATTTTTTTTTTTTCGTTTTTTTTTGTAACAAAAAGATTTTGCATTTCTTTAACCCAAGTTATATTCTTACAATTCTTAAAGAATGTGATGAGGAAAAGGTTCACTGATCATTAAAATTAAGTAATAGTTTTTAATTTTTAAAAGAAAATAATTTATTAAAAAAATTTACTTATTATACTTATTATGTATTAAATTTATACTTATGAATGTATCTTTAAAATATCTTGATGATCTTATAGTTACTATTCAAGATATACATAGCTCCCTAGTCAATTTTTTAAAAATTAACTGTTGTGTACATTACCATTTGAACAAACTATTATTTTGCTTAATGGAAAAGTTAAAAAAAAAAATTATTTTTCCAAATTAGAACACATTTGAAGTGTGTTAAGAAATAACATTGCTGATAAATTTGCGCTCCAGCAAATATGGGGGAAAAAGCGCGAGTTCTATTTTCGATGGTTGCATGTATTGCAGTGTGCTAATACCTTGTAAAAATTGCTTGAATTTTTCCCGTGCTAAAGCATCGAAATGTTCTTAAATACCTTTTGCACCTTTCTCAGAGAGCAATCCTGTCACCCCCCCCTTCTCTTATTTCAAGGAATCAAGCTCACCCATCTCACATCCAATACCCGGTGACCAAAAAGATTCATTGCGTAGTTATAATCACTTTCATCATTGATTTGATGCAAATGTATTACTCAAAGTTTAGTCAAATTCATCAACTACGATCTTAAAAAGTAACTCCTGGACATCATTTGATATCTTTATAATTAAATTCCTCAATTATTTCACACAATAATGTGTACGAAGTTGCATATGTATTTAGTTTTGTATTTGATATTATTCACTTATTTCTTTTTTACTTCATAATTTACATTATAAAGTAACTGATTAGTTACCTTTGTATAAGTAAAATACCACACATTGTCTAAAAAGAAGAAAGAAAAATTCAAGATGCTGTTTGCAAAGAAAGAAGGCAAATAAATCCCGAATAATTATGAGAAATCTTCTATTGTTTCAGAAATCGAAATATTTCTCACAGTCATAGTACCCAAAAAAAGTAATAATAATAATAAAACGGAGCTTCCGCTTTTAGAGATGATTTAATTAGAAATGCTTTTACAATGTTTTGGATGTGTCTAATGTTTGTTTAGTTTTTTTCAACTGTTTTAATCCTCATAATTATCACTTAAAAATTACAAAGGCTTAAATCATACTCATAAAATCAGAGGAGATAATATTTTCTGTATCAATTGATTGCACACCAATTTTAACAGTTCTAGTCAACCTTAGAGTTTTCAATGTATAGTTTTATTAATATTAAGTGTTTACTAAATTTAAAATAAAAATTTCCGAAGCTCCAATTGAAGCTCAGCGGATTATTACTTATTTTTTAAATATGCCTTTTTATCCACTAACAGAAATAAATATGAAATGAAAAAGAAAGACAGTTAAAAATGTAGAATACATCGAATTTAAAACAAAGAAAATTACTAGAACTCTGTGCTTCATTGAAAGATTATAAGAAACATGCATTCATGAAATTCAATTTATGAAAGATTTTTAAGAAACGTGAATGAATTCATTGAAAGATGTTTAGAAAAGGGCTCATAAAATATTGAAGTCCATAATCAAATCATGACAACGATACAAACTACTTATAATTTGATACTCAAATAATATTCATATAATACGCTCATAATTATCTATTCCTTTCATCTGAAACCAAAGTTCTAGATGTTATAGATAATTGCATTGAATTTTTTAAAAATATATATTAAAATATTTTTTCTCTATGGTAAATTTAGTAAAAAAAATAAAGCATAAAGCCTTCAGTTATGTATATATTTATTTTAATACTAAGACATTCTAAAAAATTAAAACAATATGAAAAAGCATTAATTTAAAAAAACATCTTTTCTCCTATTTCTAATATTTTAATTAAAATTACAAAAATGAAACACAAAATTAATTTATTTCCAACTAATATAGTTGGACAATATTTTGTGTTATAAAAATTTTGATACTACATATTTAACTTACATAACAGCTGAATCAATTTTTTTAACTTTCCTATATATTTTTCACTATTGTGCAATATTTATTTTTTCAGTGAAACGACACTCTCTATTGATAGTTTTTAATCATGGAAATCTTTCTTTAACTGTTGGAGTGACCCATAGTTTTCCTTCTAATGATTCGAAACATTTCTCCGACGTTGTTTCTAAATGAATACAATTTTGGTTTTTTTTTGATAAATTACAATTTCTTTAAATAGGCCACTTCATTTAATGGTCCCTAAAATTCTGTAACTGCTCACTACATCGCTGCGGAGTTGCTTTAAAATATTTGATTTAAAGGTGTAAATAAAAATCCTGTCATGAGATATTGTACTAAGCTGCATTGTATTATTCTAAGTAAGAAGTTGATAAGAAAGCCTAATTTCTCGTCTTCAATCATGCTATTGGAACTCGACTGCAACAGGTTCATTGAAACTGCGTTTAACTTTTTGTCTGCTGCTCCTCTTTTTAATTTTTTTTCGTCTGTCTTAACTACTTCGGTTTTTTTCACCAGCTTCCTCTGGCTTGTCTGTCTTCTGGCCCATTTATGGTGCTAGGAGGTTTACTTTTATACTTTGATTACTTTATTTCAATTACCTGAAAGGATTTCTGACTAAATTTCCTATTCAGATCCTAATATAATCTTTTAGTCGGCAGGTTATTTTAGGTTGTATCTAAAATTAAATTATTTATTAGAGAATTTATTTTCATCTCCAAGCCTTGTTCTGCAACGATAATGTCACTAAGGTTAAGCTTTCAGTATTCTAAATTTGAATTTGTTATTTTATTCTTCAAAAAATTGGTTGGTTTGCCAGCGTTTTTACCAATATTTGAATTAAATTTACAAATTTTATGATAAACGATACTCCAACAATTTGATCCTTGCTGATAAATTGCAGTTGATAAATCCAGGTAAAATTTATTCATTCGAAGGACAATTTACTCCATGAAAGTTTACTCATTTCGAGCCATTTCTTTTTTGTCAAATCAGTTTAAAACCTACAAAAAGTAATATTTTGTATAACGGTTAAAAGAATTCATACTATTTCATACTTTTTATGCACTTGTGTGTAGTACTTGGAATATTTTACGTCTTTATCTTTACGAAATGTGTTCAGCATACAATATTATTTAGATTAAAACTGAATTTTACGTTTAAGAAATGCTAACCATTGGGAATTTCAACACCCACCATCTATATATATATATATATATATATATATATATATATATATATATGATATTATATATATATATCTTATATATATATATACACATTTTCTTTAGAATTACAAATTTAAACAAATCATTGAGATAAATTTTAGTGTTTCAAATATAAGAAAAACTTTTTTATTTATTATTAGCTAACTAAGTTTCAAATAAAAAGCATCCAATAAAATCAAAATAACTGTTATTACATGAAATTAACGCAATAAATTATTATATTTATTTGAAAATAAATTGAGATATTTATTAGGCAGGAAATGAAATTACTTAAAAATATTGTTGTCATGCTATGTTGAATAAAAAGCAAAAATTATTAATTTATTGCAGAATTCATAACTAAGACATGAAAAAATAAAATAAAATAAACTGCACTTAATCTTGTGTAGAGATTTCTTCGAAGTTTTTTATAAACTTACAACATCTTTCATTTATTCTGAAAGTACCCATTTTCCTTTACCTTAAAAGGTGGTTGAAAACACCATTAGCAATTTGTGTCTAGCTGCTAAATGTCAATGTCACAAACTTTATAATTAAGTTTGTTTATCTTCGAGATGCAGCGCGCTCAACCAGCCTAGTTATTAAATTTCCATTCGATAGAGTGACCTTTTTTTTTATTTAGAACCGGTCATTTATAAGTGAAAGATCAGATAAATAAAGCTTTATATGTATTTCAAAAATTCATTTAGGGCCTTACATTTTAGTATTTATTATTTGAAAGAATCACCAGAATATAACATCATGACTCGTCATTCAAGGACTTCATTTAAGAGATCCCGTAATATAGATGCGGAAGATTGGTATTCTTACAAAATTGTATATCTTATGAATTTATATATCCAAAAGTATTGTTGTTTTTTTCATACACTATAATTGGAATCAATATTGCAAAAGTCAGTGATACCTAGATCAAAAGAATTCCTGTGCATTTATTTCAAAAAAAAGGTGTAAAGCTTCGGAATCGTATTTCTCAATTGAATATGAATGTCAAGTCTGCATTTCATTTCATCAGTGTTTCAAAAAACTAAGGCAGGATTCTAACACAAATCTGATTTCTGTATAGTATGTTTTTGGAAAGAATGCTGAGAACTTCAATAAGGGAAATTTAAATTTTTAATCTCTTATTTTAAAAAACACAAAATTATCATTTATAATGAACATTAAAAAGTTTCTCCAGCAACGATATTAAAAAAATTCTTACAAGATTTTAGGATCTTTACTTTAATCTTTTTAACCAAAAAAGGGCATTATGTTACGAGTCAAATAATAAGCTATGATGCTAATAATAGCTAAGCTATAATAATATATTATTTCAATAAAAAAAAAGGCAAAAGTTGATAAAATTATACTTTATTATTAAAATACAAATAATAATAATAATAATAACAATAATAATAAAGAAACAGTAGCAATAAATGAAAATAGATAAATATATTTTATATGAGTTTGATAAATATTTAATACATTTCGATGAGCCTTTCTAATATTTGTAACGGTGCGACGTTAGTTAATTTTTGACTATGTTTTTAATTTACTTTTTCTTTAAATTTGAGGTGAAAGTCACATTTTGTTCAAAGGATACTTATATTTTTTTTAAAAGATTCAATGTGTACAAGATTAAACAGTCAAATAGCGAACAAAAATTAATTATAGACAATCAAAAGTGTATTTATTAACGTTAATTCTTTGATTATCTATCCAAGTTAAAAAATGAATATTTAATTATGTTTATCAATCCATTTGACTAATCATCATATTAGGTCTAAGAATACAAATATTTTATTTCTATACAGAAATAATATATAAATATATATTAATTTTTTATTAATTAATTAAATATATCGTAATTACATTGAATTGCAAAAAAATTTAGGAAGTTGAATCTATGAGGTTAATACAATTTAAAATAAAAAACTGTATTATTAAGTGATAATTTAGTTTGTGCTGCCATCTAAATTAATTTTAAACTATTTGTACGATTTAAAAATACAAATTAAACATGCAGTAATGATAACAATAAAAATATATATTTTATTCCACCTTACTTTAGTTTTTATAAAACAGCCGTATGATATAAAAATATTTATTAGGATATGAAACAAAGGCGTTTGAATTAAGTAAAAATAATTTAATTCAATTATTACTCCTCTAATGGAAACTTAGTACATAGGCCTAAAAATAGATCTCAAAAAGCAGCATTTAATTTCTAACAGTATTCATTCTGAGAATCTTTTTCCTAACTCTCTTAAAAATTTCACGATAAATAAACTTCATTAATAGTACATAAAAAAAACAACAAACAAGAAGTAAAAAAAGAAAATATAAAAGTAGGTATAAAATATAATAATATGTAATTAAAAGAACTATCAAAACGTAATATTTTAGTAGAAGAAGGAGTCATCAAGGTTTTAATGGTATTTTATCATTTCTATTAAAAATCTAGAGATTTTTAAAGATATAAGTATTTTTTAAAACAATATTTTTCTTCTAATAGCTTTGGACTACATTTGACTTTTATACCGCCGTATGAGATTCTGCAAATAAAATTTTTATGTAACTGCAGACGCTTAAGTTAAAGAAAACGTCACCTTTTTTTTTTTTTTTTTTTGTTTAATAATAATTAGAATATCAAAAAAGAATGAATGAACAATTTTACCATTTCCCAAAGAAACCAATTTTATCGCTTGGCGCCATCTATGAATGACCAGAATAAAAACTTAAACATTTGTCTTTAAAACACAGCTCCAAAACTCATATTGAAATAAAAATTATTGCAGTAAAGTTTTCACTAAATTTTTTTAATGCTATATATTTGAAAAACAATATTATTAAGTTTAATACTTTAATTAAAATGTTGTTTTTTATTTTCATTTGTACAATAAAAGAAAGAATCGTTTGAAAAATATAACAAATATATTGTTTCAAAAAATAAAGATTTTAGTTATAATCTATTCTGCTTTTAAACAATTGTATTGAAAAAAAATTTTTAGAATATTTAATTTAAAAACTGTATAATTTATAACTAAAATTACATCGTCATTTTTAAACCGCATTTTTTACTTATTTTTACAAGCCACATCCAACAGACAGGCTGCTTGGTAATAATTTTCTGGGATTTCTCTCATGCAACCTCAAATAAGAGGCAGTTATTCTAAAAAAAACTTTCAAGCAAATAATTCTTTTTTATGCATAAACGGACTGATGTTTTTTTTAAAAATGTAATTGTTATACCCATACCACTTGTTTGGTGCATGTTAAGTTAAACTGATCGATACAAGTTGGCGTAACGATGGGTCAGTACACCTGCGTATGGCAACGACATGCCAATGTCACATTTACTATGGCCAGACGCCTTCATCCAGGTTGCTTATTCTTGTGCTCTGCATCATTCACAATTTCCCATCGGTGGCACCGTTTATACTAGTATAAGAGATCTCCTTCAACATCCAAGAAAAAGAGGTTATTATAGTGATTCTGGAAATGTTTGTCTGGGTAGAGCATTATGATAAAGCGGATTGAGGCCCAAATTTCGATGCTGTCAGTGGAGTGTTCCTCACGCGTGTTGCAATATGCTATTGATGCAGACTTTTTTTTATAGACGATAACACAAAGTCACATCGGACTCGTGTTGTTGAGAAGCTTCTAGAAATGAAGATTTTTACTAGAATGGATTGACACCCATTCCAATGTTTTAAACCCTTAGAATATGTGTGGGATGCCCGCTGAGACGCCTTTCGGGATAATTTATTCTCCGGAGAATATACAACTGAAAGATGTTTATTGAGAATGATATTCTTACCAACAGCTGTTGTGCATATGAGGGTGAGTGCCAAGTGAAAGGGACATTAAATTTTCAGTGAAGGGGCATGATATCGCTTACTGAAGGATGTTTCTTGTTCTAACTCTGTGTCATCTTGCATTTGTACCAATGCTACTCTTTTTCCATAAGCCTTCTTTTATTTCATATGTGTTCTTTTGATTTTTGCGCTAGCCCACACCCTCTCCCAATCCTTTAAGTACAAATTATTATTTCTTATTCACCAAATTTCAGGTCTCTCAGGTGGTCATGTTCCTCAGTATAGAAAAAAAAATTGCTTAAGTATTTTTATTATTATTTTTATTTACTTTTTACTTATTTATTTTATTGAATTCATT